>JAHWFP010129769.1:0-27024 GCA_023313725.1 Lithobius niger
GAGCCAATGATTAGACCTACGTCAACATTTGCGTCATTTTTTGACGCTGTGAATGACCAGCAACACGTTTCATGAGTACATGAAGAACCAGGAGTGAAGAACTTCTAATTCAGGATGCTCTGTCCTTTGATTGTATTACGTAATTCTATCTTTTATGAAATGTAAGCCAGTATTGACAATTTCCGTCGGGTGTGAAGTGCGAATGGCCTGTGACTAAGAACCAAAGATGCAGTGGATCACATGGGTTACTATTTTATGTTGGCTACTGAATCATTGAAAAATAGGCAAGCGACGATAACACTGGAAATTTTAAAACATACTGGTAAAAACTAACACTTTTTCCACAAATCAAGGAAAATACACGACGCTACAGTCTTGGACGCTGCAGCCGTTTTCGATCCAGACACCCACTGACTCTGAACAACCCACTGATGCAACCTCTTAACTAAACTAAACAAAATCAACACTAAACACTAAAGTTGTTGGATTACTTAAGCTTGTAGCACACTACTCCGTTCCGCTCCGTCATGTCACGTCGTAGGCCGTCAAATTTCTGTTTGGATTAAAAGCGTAGAGGAGCTGCGTATACTGCTCTGTTCCGTGACGACCTGTCGGCTGACAGTCAGGATTGTCGAGGAAGAATCATTTCAGTTTTAAACTGAGTGTATCAGAGTAGTGTACGCACCTGCTGTTAGTCGACGGCCGTCGTCGTCGATCACGCGCCTGCGCACAACGCCTTTCCCATATTAAGTATAGATGCGAACCTATGTCAGTTGCCTTCTGGACTTAATGTCATCATGCTCGAGCATAAAGAATTAATACCTAATTTACTATGACTTTTTAATTACGTACTTAAGGTCACTGCAAGTCCTGCTTCATTTGCATTGCCAATTTGGGCGCGATCGAATTTAAAAGCTCAATGGATCCGACTGACACGTTTAGCGATGGAAGCAATGTGCGCCAGACCATCCGTTGCCGTCAGTCATTGGAACGGGACGGAACGGAGAAGTGTGCGACAAACTTTAATCCCATTCCACTCGTGGTTTCTGATCCATGAGAACCACCCATAATTTGGACTTAATGCGGGACAGAAGTATCTTACCCATTCCAACAACTAAAATTCTGAGGTAATCCTGCATTCTTCTTTTTCCTCTCAGCCACCACGAATCCGTATCTTGTTGCAACCATTCTGCTCCTTTTTCATTCTCTTTGTGCGAGTGGCTCTGACGCTCTGTTGCTCATTGCATACCATTTGAATTCCGAATGGGATGGATGTATAATTCTGCTATTCAACAGCAGAATTTTTGCCAAAGAAGAAAGTGTTTATTGGCATTATATTTCCAACGACCGTCGCTAACAAAAATTCAAATTGACTTCTACGATTCGAATTTGAATTTTAACTCTGTTTTCGTCGGCGTCCGCGTCGTTGAGCGGAGAAATAGAAGTGTCGCAGTAATACCGAATCTTGCTTTTGCGACATGAAGCCGAAAATGTTTTTAGGGGTGCCCGTGATGCGAAATTGTTTTCAGGAAAATGTCAACTTGATGCGCAAGTTGTCTGTAGAATCGAGATGCAATGATGCTAGATAAGCGCTTCAGTACTCTTCCGGCCGTTCTGCACAGAAGAATTTTTGCCATCACGAGTAATACAACCCACAAGGTAGAGGTCGCAAGTGTCTCATGGATGCATGCTTGTGAAGCCCATCTATCACAGCTACGCGCTCTCGTGCCATGGTTCGTGGGTTATGTGAATGGTCAACTTATAAACGGGTATTGCAGCTACATCTTTAGATCAGTTGATTTGTTCTTGCAGAAAGAGAGGAACCTTCAAGCTTCAACCTTTTTCAAGCTGGTCCTAACCCTCGTCAATCTTTTCAAAGCCGTCTTAACATATCTTCAAGCATTTCAAAGCCGTCTTAATGGTTTTTCCAGCCTACCAAACCCGTTTTAAAGCCTCTTAAGGCCTATCAAAGACGTCCATGTGCTTTCTCAATACTGTCATAGCTGTCTTAACACATTTTCAAAACTGTCAAAAGCTGTCTGAACTCCTTTTCAAGCATTTTAAAAGCTACGTGAACTTATTTCAAGCCTTTCACAGCTGTCTTAACGTCTCTTCAAGGTGCCAAAGTTTTTCTCCTCTCCGAAGAACAAGAATGTCCTATACTACAAGCAAATACCACCTATCCATTCGTAATTTAAACCACTATAAGCTGTCGTGAGACATGGTGTACTTTAGGTGCAAGCGACCTATTTCCATCATTTAAAAGCGGTTGTGTCCATTATACGTATGTTGAGTGTCCCGTCTGACAGCTTGTTTGTTACTCGCACGGAAACCTACGCAAATGGTAGCAAACGGTATTTTTTGTGGGATGTGGCAAAAATCAATAGAGGGTGAGAACTTTAGGTCGGGTTAACCCTTTCGCTTTCAACAATTAATTAGTAGAGAGCGAAATCGTGTTTTATTCACCGTTTAGCCAAGGAGGAGGAATTTGGGAAGACGTGCTATTTCCATAGCTGCTGTTTGCAGCATTCTTTGTGGAAAGTTCAGAGTGGAGCAGCTTTTTGCCCAGCTTTCGTGGAATTTAGGTGAAATATTCGTATTGTGGAACATTTTGATAACTGATAACTTCTTTGCTATCTTTCAACGCCACCACCAAAGAATACGGAAGAAAATGCATGTTAAATCCATGTTTTTCTTACTTTGATGTCAGAAAGTGAAGTCAAGTTAACACACGCAATTATACAAACACACACACACACACAAATAACGCATATTAAAGCACATTTGTGTATTTGTCTTCTTACCGCAGGCTACACAATAGTTTTAGTACGCCATCTCTCAGATGCCAGTATCTCCTGCAATTTGCCGGCCATGGCTGTGTAAATCTGTGCGCATGTTCTGTAAATGAATACTTGTGTAGACATATTTAAACAAGTTACGAAATCAGCATAGGCAAACGAGTGATAAACAGCCTGGATGGAACAGAAGGAATGAACCGTGCAAAAACAGAGAAGAGGAGGAATAAGCACCACTGTTTGGTGTTTAATGCTATTTCCCGCATTCCAGTGTGGAAGTCTTTCATCGTAACTCGTGGGTAGTGACCAGCTCCAGTGCCAACTAGATTACATAAGGTCTTACCACGGTCAACAATGAACTTTAGACACTTCGTTGTCTCTTCTGTGTCCTTAGCTACTGCGACCTACCGTCTAAACGAGGAAATACTGTTCAGCGGCGTAGAGTTGGACCCATATACTTTTTTTTTTACCCGGTGACCCTATAATATGTTGACCCGGGACCTGGCCTGACCCGGCTTTCCGGATTGACCCGTTGACCCAGCTGGACCCGGTGATCAGTGACCCGGCCGACATGATTTGACCCAGTGATTCGGCCAGACCTTTTACCTGATAACCCAGTCGTATCTGGATTGACCCGGCCGGACCTGGGTTGTTCTCGGGCAGGAAGGAAAACAACTGAAAATAGGTCCGAGAAAAATTTACACTTAATCAATCATATACGAGTCTGGTATTGTTCCCTCCTCCCCTCCCGCCTCACAATGGATAATGAATAAGCCACTCTAACGAACAGATAACATTACAAGAGTAAAACACTGGATCTGCTTATCTTAAATGAGATCTAAACTGACATTCTCTCCCCAGATAGAATAAGTTGTGGTGTAAATGTCTTACCTTACTGCTGTGTTGGATTGCAAAGCACATTTACACTAACTGTCACATGTTAACTTGGCAATGTATGTAGTACTTTGTGTTATACATTACGACGTCGCTTGGCACAAACATAATAAAAAATATTATTGTCGTTAAGCTTAAAGAAATGAATTTAGCAGTAGATTTTAGTAAGGCCGGCTCTACTTAGAAAAAAATTGTAACTTTGTGTACTATTATTGATTTTTATTATTATTTGGTGGATATACCAAAGAAACGAAAAATATTTTCCGTAGAAACAGTGGTATCACTTTTGGTACTAATGCACGAAAAAAATTCAATTTATTTTATTTTAGTCTGTGGCTTAGTTTGGGGTCAGTGGATCTCAGTTCAGCTAACCAGGTCATGCTATAGGTCACAGATCTAATCCGAAATTATGGGTGACTGGGTCTGACCGGAAAATCCGGTTTACTGCACCTGACTTGAACTTCCGGATTACCGGTTTAGTTCGGGTCGCCTGAGTCAGTGACTGGGTCACTTGAAATGACCCGAAATTCCGGGTCTGGTGCTCAGACCCAGGTTTGGTGCTTCCGGCCTAAAACTTGACCCGAATGACCCGATCGAATGCTCAGATTGATCAACGGCCTCCTGCAGGTTGTGGACTAATCCATTGTCGGCTTACAATCGTCACCATACGATGCGACGGCGAACTAAAGTACCTGGATCATTAAGCTTGTCGCACACTACACCGTTCCGTTCCGCCACGTCGCACCGCAGGCCGTCAAATTTCTGTTTGGATTAAAAGCGTCTAAATTAGAGGACCCCCGTATACGAACGGTGTTGTCGACGCAGAATCCTTTCAGTCAAAAACTGATCGCATCAGAGAAGTATACGCACCGGCTGTCAGCCGACTGCCGTCGTCGTCTGTCACGCGCATGCGCACAACACCTTGCCCCTGCTAAATACAGATGTGAACTTATTTTAATTGCCTTCTGGACTTACATGTCATCATGCCCGAGCGTAAAAAATTAATACCTAATTTAGTACGACTTTTTATTTAATTACCTACTTAAGGTCCCTAGAAGTCCTTTTTCATTTGCATTGTTAATTTGGGCGCTGTCAAATTTAAAAGCTCAGCGGAGCCAACTGAAACGGTTAGCGACGGCAGCAATGTGCGCTGGGCCATCCGTTGCCGTCAGTCGCCGGAACGGAACGGAGTAGGCCTACTGTGCGACAAGCTTAAGATTTGTACGGGCTTCTCATGGTCTGGCCTTCTACACAGAACTATCTAGTTGGCTCTGCCGGTTCGCTGTAACTGCAGTACAGTTTGCATGGTGAGGAGTATATCACACATTGACTCAAAAAATAAAAAAATAACCAAATTACAAAATTCACATTGATTTAGGCTAAAAAGAAAAACCGTTGATAATTTAAAATAAACAAAAGGACGTATTCACTGCACTTTTTAATTTTGAGTGAGTTTAAAAAACGAGGTTGTCGAAAACAAACTTTCTCTCATGTAATATTTCTTTATTCACTGCATGTCATGATAAAAAAATCCCAAAATTTCTGGAATAATCCTGGGATCCCGGGATTGAGACAAACCAAATTCGAAACACCAGGATGGATGTCCTACTCAACGACAGACAGATAGATGACGCACAAAATCCAATTTCAGTTGAGTATTGCTTGGATGACCAATAACTCAAATAGAAGGACAGAATAATACAGGGTGGTCACAAAAAATTGACGACCTAAAATTTTTTTAATCCAACTTTTCTAGTTAGCACCCCTCAGAACCAGGAGAGGACAGAAATCTTCCCGTTTCATTGATTTGAGTTCTGTGCTCTCCTGGTTCTGAGGGGTGCGAACTAGAAAAGTTGGACTTAAAGAAAAAATTTTGCGACCACCCTGTATTATCAATATCTTTCGGCAAAATATTTAAATCCACGCTCTCTTTACACTGAAGTGACATGCTCTTGATCGAGCCAGGATTACAGAGCGTTTGCTCAAAACAATAAGCAGGTCATTTAAGGCAAGTCTTATCAAGATCCCTGTCTGTCATTTCTAGCCCAAGAACAAATTTACAACTCTCTTCTAGAATCCGACACACTTTCTAATTCGACTTGTAGCATACTGTAAACTATTCTGTAGTTAGATGTGCGAGCAGTACAGCCATTGCATTTTGTATTGAGTTGGGTTAGACAGAACCACGATTTATAAGGTTGGTTGAGTTGGTTGCTTGGAATATAAGAGTTCTAATTTATAATCTTTCTAGAATATTCAAGGCGTTATCAAGGAGTAATTCAAGGACAATCCGATTTAAATTACAGCCTTTAATTCCCAGTCTATTAAAATTGTCTCGCGCAAGCGTTCGATGTTTCTAAGCTTCGGGTTTTAACTCGTGTCAAAATTTGCTGATGAAAAAAATAAAGCCGCAGCTTATTACTCGCTTTCATAGCCTGCATAGTGTGTGTCTGTTTGTACGGGGCCGTATTGCAAACAGCGTATGCGATCCGCATCAAACTTAGGACTTACCTTATCACCATATTCGAGCATCCTGCGCGAAATAACTTTTGCAACATTTACATTGGTTAGAATGCATGTTGCAAAACTGTTTCTCACGAGGGGAAAAATAGGAAAATGAATGCCTTTGCAACATATGCACGAGTCTGAAGTAATGTTGCAAAACTGAGCCATACAGGAAAGCCAACCGGAAGGAATGTACCTTTAACACGTTGTTAAGCTTATGTGAGAACGTGGAATTTGTAAAACATCACTCTAGTGAATGGTGAGCCGTGAACACCTCGCGTAAGTTTCGGTTTGCCTCCGTGTTTCGTATTTGGGATTTCTTGTGCACGAAATTTAGAACTCAAAATATAATTTTAACATGCCCTGTCCGAAAGTGAGTTAGTTTTCCTGGCAATTCCAATTTTTAATTTTTTTTTCTGAGGTTTTTATTTTGGCTTTTAATTTACAAGGTTGGTGTAAGGTTCTACTCTGAAGCTTTGGTAAAGTTTGTAATAACGCTTCGACGAAAGCTTTTTTAAACGTAAGAAAAGCAATTTATGTCTATCAATTGGATAAATTTGCAATAATACATAACAACTGATTTGCTGTTGTATGGGACATAGTTTAATTAATTTGTGGGTGTTAAAGGCGCCTGCTTACCAATTCGATAGCGTTGCCCATATTCTAAACACAGCATTCACGTTCCAGATTCTCCGTCATCCAAGAGACTGATTTGGGTCACGTAATCTCGTTTTTTTTTTTATGAAAATCGTGGCTCTGCTGCTGTTGTTCCATCTTTTATTTACCGCTATTTTCCTTTTATCTCTCGAAGATTAAACGGTGGTGCATGTACGATTTGAAAAGGTGAAAAGGCGCCTTTAAGTTAATGTTTTATCATAAAATGCAGAAACATGAAATTAGATAAAACTAGGCCATATGTGCCCAAATCCAAATAGCTAAACGCGACATGCGAGTAACTTCGATGGCGAATGCATCGTTGTTATGGTAACAATGTAACTTCCCTTGGGTGATGCTGCGGCAGCGTCGTTTGCTTTAAAAAATGGTAGCTACTCTTTAGCGCCGTGTCAATGATCGAAACCGAATCGTGATTCGGTTTTTGCCCCAAAAACGAAACCGAACCGTAAGGATAAAAAAGAAAAAAAAAAACCTATCGGCTTCCATAAAAGAAGAATAGGATGGCTTAGGTCAGGTTCGAACCTGGGACCTCTGGCACACAAGACTGTCGCTCTAACTGTTAGGGCTCCTTGCCCCACCGTAAAATAGACACTATGGTATTCGCGGTAAAAGTTGGATTACTGTGTAAACGAATTAAAATGAATAAAGATACATTTCAGCAGTTTTAATATATATTTATTAAAAATCAAGCATAAAAATTGTCCCACTTGCCTTATGGCGCTTTGGCTTCGGCAGGGAACGCGTCAAATCTCCAAATCTCTGTTTGGCGTCTCTATTTAGTCTCACTCGTTCAAACCTGTGCATTCGGGAAGAGGCCCAGAAATGCGTTCCTGGTCGTGCCCTCCTTTCCGTACCGAGATAACCTCAGCAATTGAAAGTTGATTCATCTGTTACCTCTAACAACACTATTAATGCTTCTGTGCAGAGCTGTTGATGTTTGCGATTACTCCCTGCGACCATGTTTTGTGTGAAATCCATCACAGTGAAAGTCAGCATGGTCTGACAGAAACCGTGGAGTTAAACTATCACAAGGATGCCACCGGGGGGGGGGGGGTCGTTACTTTTTCACATTTTCCACTTCACGTGTTTGCATTTTTTTCCCACACTTTTTCGCACACATATTGTAGGCATTTTCACATTTCTCTTCCCTAATTTTTCACACGTATTTTGCCTTGCACACCAAACATAATTCAAAAGAGGGGTAGCCATCGACTCATTGGCTGTGCCCCCCCCCCCAAAAAAAAAAATATTACATATTTTTTCCACTGTAATCCACTGACACAGGTTACACACTTTTTGGGAATAGGTTGGCCACAAATCTTAACAACTGTGAAACGGTATTTCTTTAATTTTGTAATATCCAGCACGAGTAAAGTACAACAAAGAAGTAGTAATAGGTCTAGAGTAACGAACCTATTAACGGGTGTAGCTACTTCCCTTTTTTCTAAACGTTTTTCACTTTTTATTAGCAGATTTCTTCGAGGTAAGCAGATCTTGCTAAACTGTTTATTTTGCTGCTTCTTCCGAATGTTTGTGTTCTGCAAAATGGTATTGGTTTTATCAAAATTTATCAAAAATGTATCAAAACATCCAAAATTTCACATTTTTTCACCTCTTTGGTTAATTTTTCACATTTTTACTGGAGAGCTAAAATTTTCACACTTTTTCACATTTTTCACTCGACGGCATCCTGCTATCACAGGGTTCCCACCTACCTGGCGAGCCTGGAAAATTTGGAAATTCGGGAATTTCAACTACATTTGAAACTCAGGGAATTCTCAGATTTTTCACAAAAATCTGAAAACTTCAGGGGAAAAAAACAAAGCCACACTTTTAGGCTTAACTATATTAAACACATTTTGTTAAGACATTGTGATGAAATGAAATGTAGCCTTTTACTTCTGTATTGACACCTAAAGTTACTAAATTGGGCTACTCTTTTGCACTGAGTTCATGTTTTTACCAGTAAAACTTGTAAAACTGGCAAAATGTGTGGAAAAGTTTTCCTTCCTAAAATTACAGTAAATAGCCCAGAAATATAACTCAACTCTGGAAAACCTAAAAAACTGAGGGAAATTATTTCGGTATTTTGGTATCACTGTTCAACGCTTTTACACTTTTACCGTTTTTTCCCCCCATTCTGTTAATTCAACGCCAAAACTATTTAAGTCTAGACACTAAGCCGGCACGTGGCTCTCGCCTCTCCGTCTGGTCAAGTACGGTAGCTGGTGTCTGGTCCGGCTCCGTAATGGTCGAAATGGGCAATCCCGCAAGATATCATCTTATCAAACACGCCTGATCTCCTCACCATGGCAACGCAGCTTGGCCAAACAAGCCTAAACGATTGCAGATGCGACGATCTAGCGAGATCCTTTTTCCCATCCCAGCATCTCTTAATGGTCTACTTGGATGTTATGGTGTTTAGCTGAAAGCTGAAAATAGGGCCACTATACTGAATTTGATGTAATTCCTATTTGCACTGACCGATTTCCAAGGATGGGTCGTGAAATCCCCGTGCAGCTTACGACGCGTGCTGGCTAGTGGGATTTGGGTGGCAGGGGTGGGGGTAGCCGAAAGGCCGGATGCTAGTGCGGAACCAGGGAGTGTGCAGTGAAAGGACTCGGCTAGATCCTTGTGCACGGGGCAAGGTGGCTTGATGATTAGCATGAGCGTCTCATATGCAAGAGGTTCCGTGCTCAAGTCCGGCCTCGGCCACCCCTGGCACATATTCCGGAAGAGAAGGGCCCTGTGATGTCTCGTGCTCGTGTCGATTGTGGCATGTAAAATAACCTAGGAATTTCCGATGGGATTTATCTAGCAAAAGTGTCCCTCTCTCCTTCTGGCGCCATGGCTAACGCTGGGAGCGCATCAAAAGCTAAAGCTAGTTCCGTGTGCATAGCTTATTTTTTTATTTTGACTTGCAGCTTACAATGGCGCACCGGGCGCTTGAGGGCGGGGGACAGTTTCCCCAGTGCCTGCCACTCAGAAGTTACGAGTAAAATAAGGTAAAAGTACATAAATGCGGCATTTATTTCAGTTGACAATCGAAAATGATTATTTTTTAAACGTTTCTAAATTGCTGAAATTAATTGCTTTATAGGATTACTCAGAACTTAAAGCAGTTGCCCTCCCCCCGTCTTGTCCTCACTAGGATATTTAGCAGAATTCTCGAATTCCATTCTGACTTTCATCCCCCCCCCCCCTCCCCACACACTATTCCTCAATTAAGAAATTTCCTGGGTGCATCACTAACTGCCTGTATGTGCATCCTGCGTTTATACATTCTACTTGTGAGAAATAAAGCTGCAACAAGCAGATAAATAAACAAACTCCCGTCGTAGCATCTGCAGTCTCTGGATGGAGGTACAATGGAATTAGTTGATTTACATTTTACTCTTTCTCATCATCATGCGCAGTTTTGAACTATTATTTTTTTCATTTCCTATACTTTGGTCTATGGAAGGATTTGATGCAGCTTCCATTTGGCTTTCGTCTTACCACTCGACTGTGCTTGCTCGAGACCCCCAACAAAGCTCGTAGTGCGCCTTTAGACTTTTTTCCCTTCCCTCGATGGAGAGCCACTTTTTGGCTGCATGTGGCAAAAGTTAAAGCCAAATGAGCTAATCGAAATTGGAAAACAAAAACGAACTCGATGGATGTTTAACGACGGTTTAAAGGTACATTTCTCCCGGTTGGCTTTCCTGTATGGCTCAGTTTTGCACCATTACTTCAGACGTGTAAAAATATTGCAAAGGCATTTATTTTCCCATTTTTTTCCCTCGCAAGTAACGGGCTTGCTACATTCACTTATAACCTATGCGAATGTCGCAAAAGCCATTTCCAGCCGGATGCTCGATATTCGTCAAAAGGTATGTTTTTTTAGCTGCACTGAAGTCAAAACAAAGCGCTCAAGAAAACGACGTCCGGGGGACACTGGTTCACTTGCTTGGCATACGAAACACTGCTGTCTCCCTGGCTTCATATTATTGTGATATCCCGTTCTCAACCCTCAACAAAAAAATTTTGAATCCCAAGAACATGACAATAAATCGAAGCCAGTTGGAGATTGTTTTATTGTACTTCTTTGTTTGACTTGGGTTCAGTTAAACCTTACCGTTGCATAATTCCTTGTTACCTAAATCAGTGATGGGCGCACCACTCAATTCCGGACTTGGAATTAATTGACTCAACTCCACATTTGTGGAATTGATTCAACATTGGGTAATGCCACAGAAAGAACTGATAGAATTGATTGTATTATGCTTCAATTCCGCTTGGACTGCCTTGGTAGTTGTCGGTACTCTACAATGACTTGATACGAATTAACTTGACGGCCATCAATTCCCTTCAAGTTCCTGTCCGGTATGGTTGCCTTACCAAGTGATTCATTGGAACTAGCGGAGTCGCTCGCTTCGCTTGCTCATTCCGCATCGTCTCACTCCCCTCCCCCCCCCCCCTCATTAAGTTGCCGTTCGGTCGGTAGATGGCATCGTATGTTCGCGCTGCTGGACGTTGCGTTCTGGGCGCAGCTACTATCTTAGCGGGCCTTGGCTGCTACTCTTATAATTTGCCGTTCCGTCGGTAGATGGCATCGTATGTCCTGCTTGCTGCTGCTGCTGCTGGCTGCCTTGCGGATTTTGTGTAATTATATGTATAGATTCCTCTAGGCTAGAATGAAACTAAGAGCAGCTGTAGGGAAGAAGTTGGGAAGGGGGGGGGGGACGTTTTGAGTCTCCTGCAGCCTTGTCAAACAACTCATTGTTTTAGTACCTTACTGCCTTAAAAGTTAAAGAAGCAAATTTTCCGAATTTTTTTCACTTGAAATAAGTTCCTTATTTTTGTTTGCTTTTACCTAAAATTATTATGCTTCAGAAGTAAAATACTCTTAAGTCGTCCTGCCAACATCAATCGCTCCACCCTGATCAAGCACTACAATTTATGCAACCAACCTGAAATTCATTAGTTGTTTCCTATTTGCTTACGCTCTACTCCACATTTAGTGTAGGTGTAGTAAGTTTCAAAATCTGAAACAAAACCCAAAAGCGTGAAAGAACGCCAGATTTCAGCCAATCAAAGTAGTGATATCAGAACAAAAATGGCTACCACCAGGTTACATTAGTTGCCATGCTAATCCCACCGACTATTACTTCAAACGTTAAATGAAAAAAGTGACCATTGCTACGGGTTGCAGCAATGATCAGGTTTTTTACTCAACCTTTGATCTAATCGATCTGGTATCACTGCTTTGATTGGCTGAAACTTGATGGGTTCTTTCACACTTGTGGGTTTTGATTCAGATATCACTTCTTTCGCAGTTTTTTTTTTTTTATGGCATCTTAATTTTAGCCACTGCCCATTCATCTACTATCTGGCCAAGTTTGGTCGACAAATATTGAATGCGAACGAGATATTATTTTTTTAAAGTTTTGCTGGAGTGAGGACTTCAATCATACGAAGCAAGCAGTCTGCATTAACGACTGTCCTTGTGAAAATACACAATACACTAGTCTGAGAAAGACAGAAAAGACAACTACCCCGACTGGGACTCGAACCCAGGACTTCCCGTTTACTAGCCGGGCACCCTAACCGTTGCGTTACCGGGGTGGGTGCTGGCTACGGGCTCCAGCCGAGCTAAGTAACTGTTCAATCTTTCGCAGTGTTGACCTAAAGGTCACAAACATACATACATACAAGGAGGGAAACGGAGTAAACGGAAAGTCCTTGGTTCGAGTTCCAGTCGGGGCAGTTGTCTTTTCTGTTTTTCTCAGATTAGTGTTATTGTGTATCCTCACAAGGCCAGTCTTTAATTCAGACTGCTTGCTTCGTTTACCCTTTACCTTGTGATTTCTTCTTTATTGACTTCAATCATATAAATCTAAGCGTTTGCTGATTTGCATGCAACCATCAGCTTTAGGTACTTATTAAAAATTACTACCTTGCAAAAGCTGGCCCACGATTTTACAGCGTAGTGAATTGTGCCCCCCCCCCCCCCTCCCCGCGTCCCTTTCCTGTCCCGTACCTCATTATTATCTTTTCTTCGTCTCGTTTGTATATGACGTATTACGCCTTGTGGTACGGTAGGCAGGATAGGCTTCATTATTTCAGCGATTACGGCCTGAAGCGGATGGGTTCGAAGCACGTCGTCAGCACGAACTTTTGTGCTGCAAGCCTTTTTTTTTAATTATTGTTATTTTTTTTTACTTTAATAATTAATAATCCCTCGTTTAAATTCTTAGGCAACGTTTTAATTTCGTCCCCAAAAGCGTAACAGCAAATCACCGCTTGTAAACGTTGCAACCTCAAACCCACTGCTCTTGGCATCTTAATAACAGGGTTATTTAATTTAACGGTAGACGTTGATTGCAGTCCTGTGGGTCTGTCGTTCTAAAAGCGTGAAAACATCGATTGTCTACCTCCTTTTGTTGGTGAGGTGAAACAAAAAAAATGTCTATAAAGAAGAGCTCAGTTTGAAAAGACTTCTATTTGTTGTATCAGGAGTTGTGAAAGGAAGACGATGAAGCAGTGAGTGGTTTTTGGCAGCGTTTGCTTACTTCACCCTTGTGTGTTCCGAGGGAGCTGAACTAGTGTGGCTTCTTTTACAGGGTGGCGTTCTATCTGGAAAACCGGGATAACTGTGAAAATTCATGGAATTTATCAAGTCTGGAAAAATCACGAAAAAATCAGGGAATTTGATAAACATGCAGGGAATTCACCTTTTTGGGAACGCCTTTTTCCTCTGTAAAGATTAGCTAATTCGTAAATTTCAAATAAAGAAAGAAATCACAAGATAAAGGGTAAACGAAACAAGCAGTCTGTATTACAGACCGGTCTTGTGAGGAAACACAATACACCAGTCTGAGAAAGAAAGAAAAGACAACTGTCCCGACTTGAACTCGTACCCAGGTCACCACTGAGAAAGATTGAACAGCTACTTAGCTCGGCTGGAGCCTGTAGCCACTACCCGCCCCGGTAGCACAGTGGTTAGAGTGCCCGGCTAGTAAACGGTTCGAGTCCCAGTCGGGGCAGTTGTCTTTTCTTTCTTTCTCAGAAATTGTGTATTGTGTATCCTCACAAGACCAGTCTTTAATGCAGCCTGCTTGCTTCGTTTTCGTAAATTTCACATTTTACTTCTAAAATCTTCACTTTATTTCAGTTAACACTGTCGTGTTCTTTTTGACGGTTTCATGTCTGATCAAAAGTAAGCCCTTAGCCCTAAGTAATATGGGTCATTACATGTTATGTGCTTTCTAGTTTTGTTCAATTTACGGACTATCGAATCTTTACGAGTCCCAGTTACGGCAGGGCTAATTTTGATTTAAGAAAGTTATGCGATGCAGTTATTGCAATTTGAGTGAAATGCGAAAAATATTTCTTGGCTTGTACTGCATCTTCTTTCGACCGAAAAAATATCAGGGAAAAATGTCAAAATTGGTCTTTAAAACCTGGAAAAATCAGGGAATTTCATCATGAGTTTTTGAACGCCACCATGTTTTAGCACTGCGTTACAGCAGCAGCCCCGCGGCATCCTGCGTCTACCACTCTCCCACAGCACCGCAGCATCCCTTTCTACCTCTCTCTCTGCATGGAACTGGAGGATACAGGGAGAGTGGTAAAAAGGGATACTGCGATGCTGTGGGAGAGCGGTAGACGCAGGATGCTGCGGGGCTGCTGCTGGCTTCTAGCCACTTCACGTAGCCCCGCAGCGTTCATCCATCCAACCTGCAGCCCTGCAGCATTCTCCCGCTGCCCACAGCTGCCATTCAGGTCGCAGCCGTATCTACGGCTCCCATCAGCTACACAAATTTTTGTATTTTTTATAAAAAAAAAAAAAAAAAAAAAAAGTCCCTCTCCCGTCTCCCTCTCTCCGCCCCGGCCGGGGCCGGCCCGGGGGGGCCCCCGGATTATTCTTGAATGCAACAGCCGTCGTAACCACAATAACGAAAATTCATTTGATATCCATTTGACAATTTAAAATCACCTTCAGCGTCGGATTGGGCCACCCGGGAACCCGGGGACTTCCGGGAAGGCCCCCACTAAAGAAGGCCCTAGTTTCGAAAAAATGTTTGAAACCTAAGTTGAATTCGTGTGAAAATTGCACCTCTAAGTTGTTGTAGTAAAACATTTAAAATTCACGCTATTTCTTCAACATATGTTACCATGTACGGACCTGGGAACCCCCACCTTAAACTACAGGAAGCCATTCTTCCAGAGAAATATTGGAACACCCCACGCTCCCCCACAAACGGTACGGGAATCACTTATTAAAGGAAATTTTATGAAAAATTTGAAATGAATTCCCACGACAATTACATTTCTAAGCAGCAGGAAAACTGGAAAACCTTTCCAATTCACGCAGATTTCTTACAATTACGCTAACTTACTGCACCCCCCCCCCCCCCGCTAGGGCCCTGCAGTATATTCCTGGGAGGCCCGACCCCTCCCAATCCAAACCTGTTCATTATGGTCATTTCTCCAAAAACATAAATTGTGCAGAAAGAAAAACATATTTATTGAAACAGAATCATCATTAATAGTTTAGTCACTATAAATTGAAGTACTGGTGTAATTGTAAGTATTAAGCCAACACCTGTCTGTAATAATTTACTTTTCTATTGGTAGCACTAGATGGCGTCATCCAGCTTAATTTGAACTGGAGTGAATGTGTAAAGGACAAAAAAAAAGAACCGTCGGCTCCACTGTATTCTTTACGTTGCCGTAGACAATACCGCAACCTTTTGGAAATAAATTGACATTTTGTTCTAATTCTTGGGACTCTTTTATGTGCAAATTGTGCAAGTAAAGCCTGTGATCCAGAAAAACGGAATCTGGTTTTTGATAATAGAGATCAGTGATTAACAAAGGAGAAATAGAGCGTACAAAATCAAGAATCCCTGGTGTTGGTTACAATGATGATAAAGGGAATATTTTTTTGGGTGGTCCCTCTTATCCGTTTGTGTGTTGTCGTTGATAAAGCAATTTTCTTTTAAACAGTCTGTCCATAACATAATTTGTCAACGATTAGCGCCACTTTTTTTCACTGTTTGAAGTCGTGATATTAAACGCCAAGCTAATTTTACCGAATAATAGTCCGAAGGTTAAATGAAAAATTAGAAAATTGCTTACTACGCAACTTTCAAATACTTCATTTAACGGTTGAAGTCTCAGTCGGGAGGGAGGGGGGGAGGGTTGACTTGGTGAAAGATTTTGGCGTTTGATATCACGACTTCAACCGGCAAAAAAGCTTGGCGGGAATCCTTACCAGTTTTGTTTTGGGGAGATATCACATGTGTTTGTTCCAAATTGATAAGGTCCAATTTTTCTCAATTTTTCTTAACAATATTACATCTGTTTTCAACAAGAAAACGGTAAGTTGTGTCGCTAATAGTGACTTTTATGTTGCCAGGCGACTAAAATTTTCTGATCAAACGAAGTTTCATCCTTTCCTGTCGCATTGTTATTTTTTCCTCAGATGCCTGAAAACAGACAAACTGCCTTTGCTTTAATAGAGAGAAGTGTCTAGCGGTAGTCATGCTCATATGTATTTTAAATGGACAGGATATGAATGTTGATGTTACTGCTCAGTCTTGGCGGGCGACACACTAGCGGGTGGCTTTACACCAGCGACAAAGTTTTGAGTTACAATTCAACATTGTTTTAAACTTTTATTCTTCAACATTCGTACGTACAAAAAGCACAGCTGAAAATCGGCGCATAAAACATTTTACGCAGTTTAAAATAAGAAACGGTAATTTATTCCATTTTGGCATGTCATTGTCAGGCAAGAATGTGAAACCAACGTCAAATTATACAATCCTTTAATAACATCAGACACTAAATTTTGTACTTTTGAGATCGAATTGTTTGTTATTTTGGGAAAAGTCGTTAGGAACGCAGGCGTAAGGGTTTAAAAACAACTAAAAAAAAGGAGTCAAATTATTATTGTATTTTCCAAAATTAATTTCTTGACGTTGTAATATGAAGCAAAATAAGGCTTGTATAAATTAGTGGGCTCCACTCTGAAACTTAATAGAAGTTCCTAGAAGGGAAAAAATTCTGGGGCTCTGAACCGGAAAACCTCCGATCATTACAGGGGTCACCATCGGAAAACCTCCGATTATCACTGGAATCAACATCGGTAAACCTCTGATCATAGAACGAATCACCATCAGGGAACCTCCGGTATAGAGGGGGCCGAGATAATTTTCAGAATAAGCCACAATAGCCCCATAGCCACTGCAGTAGGCTGTTGGTCTCTCACATTATCCTGGACAAAACTAACACTGGCAGGGTCTTTCCCAGGGTCCTCTTACAGTCACCGACCATACTTGTAGCTTAGACACGATGACTACAGCACAAGTTAAAAAAATTGTAAACTGCCAGTTTGTCGTGCCGGAGATAATTCATGTGGCAAGTCATCACGATCTTGATGGTGGTTTAGTGTGTCGGAGACCCATTCCAAAGACCCAGGTTCAGTTCCCCGACACAGGATTCAATTTCCGTCTTTAGTGCTGCTCACTTGTCGTCATTGGCAGTTCACAACGTTCGCTCCACTGTGCTCTTCGTTTGTTATATGCATAAGCGACATATTTCCTAGCCACGCTAAGAAATGTGACGGTTGTAATAAATATCCCCAGCGTACATGCATGTCGGCTTCAGCCCAGGTTCCCGTGGTTGAGTCTTGAGTCTAGGGATAGCCAAAGATGTGCCGTCGAATTTGGTAGACGTAGTTCGTCGGTCGTGTGCCAAAGTAGATTCCACCATTTTACTGCAAAAATAATAAGTGTATAATCAGTCCCGAATGCGAGCCAACAGGCGTCAAAACTTTTCCTGGCGATGACGCAGAACGTCACCAAAAGTGTAGTATTTTCCCGAAGTAGAAACTTCCAGAAGCAGGTGTATTGTGCGAAATTAGCTAACCTTATCGCAATACCCATGCACAAGCCGGACTTCCCCATGTCGTGCAACGGATACATCCATGACTGGAATATAGGTATTAAGTTGCGTTGGACTCCTAAAGAAAAGGAATGGTTTAACTCGTTGGTGTCTTATTTCTTAGCCCTTTAAAAAAAGAAAAACCCTACAAGCAAATTGAACGAGGATTGACGTCGCATTTTTGACAATTTGATCGGATATACAAAAAAATTGCTTTCGCAGAACCCTACGTCATCTGAAGATGTTCCCCTGTTGTAGATGTTGTGGGCAAACATTACTTGAACTGGGGAGCCTTCAACCATAGCAGGGATGGGGAGGACGTTTAGAAGAGGCCAGAATAGCTCTCATAGCTGCTGAAGAAGCGTGATAGTCCCTCACACTACCTTACCGGCAGTACTGACAGGGGCAGGAATCTTGTTCTAGGCACGAAAGCTGCATCGGAACAGAAAACTTACACTCCGACTCGGCCAAAATCGTTAACTCCTTCACCTACTAAAGAAGTATTTCTTTCTACTGAGGGAATTTGCGGTTTGTGATGTCATAATACCCGGAGCTGGTGTGGCAGGCAAATTTGCGTAAGGTTCTTGATGTCTAATTTGCATTTGACATGGAACTCTTTTTTTTTCCTGGGGATTTTTTTCTGTCTTATGTGTATTTTTCCTGGATATATTTTTTAGGAATTCGCCCCCCTACTCCCCGGCCTTTTTTTTTTTATCTCTAAGTCGACCTGCACTTTCAAGGGTTAAAATTTACCACTGCAAATACAAGTCTAAATTACGAAAACTTTGTGGTTTCATACTGATCCTTCTTCTTGTAGCGTTGGGGGTGATCTGGTCACCATCAAAAGTCAAATTAATGTCATTGACGACAGCTTGTTTCCTGTTTAATAATTCTAAATGTAGATCTCAGTTTAAATGTTCAGGCTACTCGCTGGCCCTGAAGTAATACAAAGGCAGCAGCCGAATTTTTCTCTTTTATTTTTTCCACGAGTGAACTATTGGAGCGTGCAGAAAGCCAAATTGAGTTGAAGGCAGTCTTTTGTGTTATGGAGATTGGGCGAAAATTTAATTTTCTTTCTGAACAATGACTGTTCCTTTCGTTCGTTCGGTTTTTTTTTTTTTTCATTTTCTTTTTCGTAATATTTCCATTTCGTTCGGAGTTGAAATGCTTCATTTGCTAGGTCTGTCTTTTCCTTTGCTCGTCTTCACATACGAAGAATTGGAAAGGGGAGTAAAACTCGACGTGGTCGGATTCGCTCGAATTCTTCATAACGAAGTTTTGTCAGTTGGAAAAAGGTGCCTAAAATTTTATCTTGGGCAGTCGTGGGATTCGCTCTGGCGTTCTCTGGCCTGGCAGACAAACGCTCTGCTTATTCTGATTACGTAACGAAGCCATACAAACCAAAGATTAAACAAGGGGCTACAGCGACTATCTAGTCGCATTGGTCTTCTGTGCAGTTCCTCCACTTCCAATGTTAAGCTTATTAAGCTTTTAAGCTTATTTTACGTTTTAAGCATAATTGTCAGCGTTTAGGCGTAATTTACAACTTTAATTTCGTAAGTAGCAACTAACGGAGATTTGGATTGTATACAGTAAGCCTATTCATTTTTGCAACACGGTATGCCTCCGCGCACAATTACAGTGTTACAACGTAATGCGCAACGTAGCCAAATATAGATCAGTGGTAGTAGGGAAGGGACAGGAGAAACGCTGCAGCAGCGACTCGTAGCAACTATTGAGGTTGCCATGGTAACATGATTTTAGACCTAATTTTCATTTTTTAGGCGTAATTTTTTTAACGGCAGTTTTAGTTTCGTAAGTAGCAGATAGGCCTAATGAAGAATTTGGTTCGATCGTAAGCCTATTCATTCAAGCAACAATGCGACAAGACTCTTTTAAACGAAGCTAAAATGTTTTTGTTTTTACGGCTGCGTTAACACAAGTCTTTAGCATTTCAATTCGACGAATTTAGTTACGTCGAAGAAGTCTATTAGTTATAAGGAGGCAACGATGTTTTAATTTGCCATGTTATTTAACTAACTTTTGACACTGAATCGAACGTTGTAAACAGTGGTCGTCAATTTCTGGTACCGTTGCGAAGTTGAAAAAAGCGACGGACGGACGGACGAACAAAGTCGTTGCAATACTGTTCTCAGCCGGTACGGCTGTACGGAAGACTAAAACACTAGAGAAGGTGGTTCACTACGCGTTCTCGGTGGTGTGAGTCGCAGTGAATGACTGCTATCGTGCCGTGTTGTGACGTCATTAACACTGTGTCCGCCAAATTATCCCGATCAGCCAAACAGAGTGCTGCAAGGAATCGCATTTCAAAGATGTGACTGGTGGATTTGAAAACAAGCGAGTTAAAAACGAAACCTCTCTGTTTACAATTGTTAGCTATTATTGACACAATGACAACAAAATGATGATAAAACAATTACAAACAAAAACGTCAAGTGTGCCGTAAAAAAAGGGGTCGTATGATTGAAGTTCCACTTTACTTGTTAAAATGTACACAAATAATGATTTTTAATTGAAATAATCAAATATACAATTGAGAAAATTGCATCTGTTTAAGTGCTGTTGTGCGTTACGTTTTAAATATGATTGGTAAAGCACAACAGCACTGAAAACAGGCGAAATTTTCTCAATTGTACATTTGATATTTCAATTAAAAATCATCATTTTTTATCCGTGTACATTTGAACAAGTAAAGTGAAACTTCAATCATATAACCATTTTTTACGACACACTTGACGTTTTTGTTTGTTCCCTAATTACAATGGTTAAAGCAATGTTAAAGAATCAAAATGATGGTTCAGGGTCCCCGTAACTCCGGAATGGATCGACTAATCCAAAAAGTGGTCTCTGTGAGGATGAAGCCCAGGGAAATTTGTGGCTTAGATCATGTTTCAGATCTTAGGTAGGTGCAGTAGTTTTTTTCTGAAAGCGTGTCACACAAGACCAACAACAACAACAACAACAACAACAACAACAACAACAAGTGAACAGTTTTCAAATTTACGTGTGGCTTCCTACTTTTACTCTTGCTCGGAATTGCGTAAAAGTTGGCATAAATATATCTTCCATACCAATCGACTGTCTGGCCAAGTTTGAACGAAATATATTGAATAGGACCGGAGAAATTAATAGTTTAAGTTTTGCTGGAGAGAGGACTTCAATCATACGTATGCACGGATAAAAACATATTTTACTTCAGTAAAACAAAAGCAAACGAAGTAAACGGAAATTCTTCTTTTGTAATAATTTCCTTTTTTATTCCACCAGTAGCCTTTTTTAGACGCACTTTCTTGGCAAGTTTTGATTGGAGCTTACACTTCTATTCGTTAACCATATCTCGTTAAACCACCTATCTCACTCTTGGTATTAATAATGGTTGGAAAGGTTGGCTTGTTGGGCTCTCCTGGTCACAACGACCTTTAAATTACTGTTGACGTCTTTTAACAAGGTGGTAGTACTTGGTTTTGACTTAATAGACCCGCAGTGAACAGCGGCAGTTAGACTGTGACGTCACTGGGACCAGCAAGGTTTAATTGACCGGGCGCTATTACGTCACTTCCCGCAGCATGGCCGCCTCCTATGTGTGTGCGCCTTTGGCCTGAACCGGAAGTACCTTGTGTGAGCTGGAAAGAAGCTGATTGGCGCTTCTTGTCCTACCAACTATGTTTCTTTCTTTGATACGAACATTATGTGAAGATGCAGAAGCCTGTTGTTTTTAACGGAACATTTGTGTTTTGTGTTTTAATGAATTGAACTGTAATGCTTGTACACTTCGAACTTTACATCTTCTTTTACTGTTTGTACGTCTTCTTTAGGTGATCAAGGCCGAAAAGAGGAGTGTACGACCTAAAATTAAAATTGTATACTTCTGATGTGTTGCGCGAGTTTATGCTAGGCAGGTGGCATTTTATCTTATACAACCAGTTGGAAAAAAGTGTTTTTTCTTTTCTTTCTTAAGCTTTCTTCGCGCTCGCATGTTAGTTCGTAAACAACATAACAAGATTTCACACGAAACGGACGTAACTGCAAATAGGCGTGGGGCCAGAAAGCAACAGTTTCGATCTCAAAAACTTTGCTGCGTGCCCGAATTTTTATTGATAGTTCGTGTTTTTATTGACAGTTAGAGTTTTTTTTTTAGCATTGCGCAGCTTCAGAACTCTGTATCGGTATCAGCCTGCATTTCTGTTACCGATCCTACCGATAACTGCAGCATTATGGATTCACGAGCGAAACCGAAAACATGCAGCCACTTGTGAAGCAACCCGAATGAGGCTTCTCTGTAAGGCTAGG
Source organism: Lithobius niger (assembly GCA_023313725.1). NCBI lineage: Eukaryota > Metazoa > Arthropoda > Chilopoda > Lithobiomorpha > Lithobiidae > Lithobius > Lithobius niger. Next base: position 22,113 of record JAHWFP010129769.1, read on the forward strand.
CAGTAAACAATCGTCAACTGCGACAGGATTGTACAGGTTCGCGACGCTGAATTTTTTCATATTCTAAATCGTCGCTATAAAAGTGCTGCTTAAACTACGAGCAGGATAGACGGTCCGCGTGGATGGAAGGCGCTACGGCTAAGGAATAGCAACGTACACGTGCAATTCGATGACTCAGAAGTGGCCGAAGAGCGTGGCTCTTCAACGGTAACTGAGAAATCGACCTAGTCTGGTGCGCAAACCTTTGCACAAGGGCACGTGGGAAGGGAGTACTAATTCGGGGCTTAAACCATGAATACGCGTTGTCTTAGTTATTCGTACTAACACCATTACATAACATCAGTAATGGGGATGGCACGATACAAAAATGATGTATCCCAACAAAATTTTTAAAAGTATTGCGATAATCGCTAATATCTCGATAATTATACTTTTGAGGCTGGAATAACCATTTTAATTATTTTTTATTAAAAAAAACCCTTGGCTGAAGCCTACAGTGCAACCAGTAGGCATGAAAATGCACTTGCCGTTGTCCATTGCTTCCTCCCCACGAAAACGTATTTAGCAGTTATGTTGCTACTTAATGCTTAAATATTGTTTTCATTAAACTAACACTCTAATCAGTAACAAGTGGCTAGCAATAGTATTGCAAACTTGGTTGGAGAGCCTTTGTAATTCCGCACGTAACGTCGCAAACCGCTTGTTTCTATCTATTACGGTAATTTCCGAGATGTGACAATTTAAGCATCGGGGTTTATACTCGATAATTCGATAAATTGGAAAAAAGTGCGATACGATAATCGACGAAATTTTTTTTATCGCGATTATCGATTATCGTGGACCAGAAAATGCGACCAGGAAAAAAAAAATGAGTGAATGGAAAATTAGGTTTCTGCTCAGTTTCGTTTGTTTCTGTAGCTGATACAATAATGGAAAACAGACAAAATTCAGCGCAAACCTAATTTTCCATTTCCTCACTTTTTTCGTTGCCGCGTTTGTAATCCTTCCATTAGTATATTCCATGTCGTCTTTCTTCGTTAATGTTATTATTTTTTTTTGCTGTCGGGGCAAGTTGGATTAAAAAAAAAATAATAATTGGAATCGACCAAGAGAGTTCGTTTTCGTTTTATCTTCGTTCCCGTCTTCTCTCTTTCCGTAATCCTACGTGCCAGGAAATCAGCTTTTCTTTCTTTTTCCTCTTGGATATAATTCTTAGAAAAGAAAAAAAAATGAAAAAATATTACGATGAAAAAAAAAAATGAAAAGCGCCTAAAACTGGCTGTGGTCCAAATCCTGAGTTTTAAAATCAGAACGCATTACTTGGATTTCGGAAAAGGTTAAAGTTGCTTTTGGGCCTTGCTTATATATTTTTGTTGTTTGTTTTCTTCATATTTTTCTTTGGAAGAGCTGCCAATTTTAGCTGATGACTTACAAGCTTTGTGTAGTTTCATTTCGTCTCATAGATGGCGTTAATGTACATTGCAGTTATTTTGGAATAAGTTTCGTGTAATATCCAACTTCACGATAACGCACAAATGAAAACTGAAATATGGCCGTGTTTTTGTTTTTTAGCATTCCTCCACGCAGAAAAAAAAGAGCGATACTTTTCCTTTAATACAACGAGAGCCAAGAAGCAAATACCGTAACGAAATTTCTTAATATATGAGAGGGGTTCCAAAATTGCAGCATGGGCTTGGTTAATGTTCAATAAATGTAGATGTAAAACGTATCCGTTTACGTCTGTGTTTATCATTTAACTACTCGTGTTAAGAAATGAACCCTCAGTCCATGCTTAATTTATACGTTTGTGATCTTCGACACGGGAGCACTGGGATCGGCCATTTAGGCCAGGCAGTTTGTTAACGTAGGCCCTCTCTTGTGACATTTCGCAGAAATCAGTCATAAAAAATGTCAAAAGCCCGCGAAGGGCCCTCGAAGCATAGGCCCCATGGAAAAACCTCCCATTTTCCCGTAAGGCCAGTACGATCCTACTATACACAAATTGCGTACTCCCTGTACACAGTTGGCTGCCAGTACACATCGTCTTTAGAGTATATTTACAAACGTATTATCAAGGAACCGTGGAATATTATGCTTGCTGCTAGCCAGCATCATGTTGTCCCGTACAAGCCCACCTATTTTGTTGCTTGTTACGCGTGATGTGTTACGCGTGATTTAAATCAGCAGCAGCAAATATCAGACTTAAAATGAATTCAAGTTGGGTGAACAATTTAACAATACTAAAATCAATTTATTGCAATAGCTGAAATGGGCTGTGGGGGAGGGGGGGGGGTCACTGACAGGAAGCCATTGTAGAAAAGGTAAAGCAAAACTAAAACATTGTTGCCCTAAAAAAAAATAAAGTTAGAATGGGGAAAGGGTGACACGACTGCCTTACCTCCGAGGTGAGGACAATACTTGTGAGTTCAATATGAAGCAACTTTAACAGTTACTTAAGTGCCTGTCTAACGAGTTTAATGGACGAGTCCAAAACGCAAGCAGTCGTAAAAATTCTCTTTACAAACCTCACTTATAAAAACCTTTCATTAAATGTGATACTTGAATACTCTATAAGATGATGAACTGTTTTGCCATAACGATTTAGACCTAAGTTTTGTTGACTGACAACGGCCCGAGCTGCTGTTCGAAACGTTATGTTTGTGATAATATAACTTGTGCACCTTTTGGCTATCATTGCATCAATTTTTCTCCCTTAAAGGCGGGTTACCACCAAATCAGCATTGCAGCATTTAGGCCTATCGAGTTCTCTCTCGCGGGAAGCAAAGGAATGCACAAAGCAAAACCTTTAAACACAACAAACAAGCCACGTGCCTCGTTAAATATTGAGTAAAAATTTGGGACGTCCTCGTGCACCTGGGAGCAAGCTGTAAAGGTTAACGATGTTACTGTCGCTAGATGGCGCTAGGTTATATTCTACCGTGGCACCATCGAGTGGCATTAATATCGTTAATCTTATAGCTTGCTTCAGGTGTGCGAGGACGTACCAAGTTTTTACTCAATAATTCAGAAGGCTCGTGGCTTGTTTGTTGTGTTAAAAAATATTTCTTTGTGCGTTCCTTTGTTGGCTGCGAGCAACCGCTAGATAGAACTAGATAGCGCTCGATGCTCCAAACTTTCGTTTGGTGGCAACCCGCTTTTAACGTAACTTAGTTCATTCTTTTCTCGTATAATACTGTATCGCTGTGAGCTTCCATTTATGCCATAACACTTTAATATGAATCTCTTATTTATTTTCAGGTTCCAGTTCTAAATGCGTTGTCTTGACAACCACAATGGTCTTCCCCGCGGACCAAACTCACCATTTGTTACGTCACCAGTGTCATAGCGGGAATGCGAGCAATTACTGCTAACGTCATTCTTTTTGTGGTAAGTGGCGCCTCCTGTTGTTTCTTTTGGGAAAATGAAACCAGTCCATCATAATCCGTTTGTAATCCCCTTGTCTCGTGGAACACGGCGGATTAATTAAATCGTGATAAAAGCTAAACGAAGATTTAGCGTTTTTAATTTATAATTTTTTCTTTCACGTTTTTTCTCCATGAACTTTCTGCGGTATCACGTGAAAGAACCTGTTGATTGCAGTTTATGACTCTTAAACCTTTTTTTTGATGACGCCATAAAACGTGATTATGATAGGAGTTTCACGTTGTTTTGATGGTTCATGGAAGAGACGCTCTAGCAAAAGCAAACTTCCTGTTAAAGAAGACGTTAGAAATTATACGTTATGATGTTTCTGACGGCTTCAAATTTGTAGATTAGGGCTGCTGGGTAAAATTTTAAACCAATCTACGAAGATATTTTTACTTTTTGGCCTCGTTGCTGTAGCAACTAGAGACTTACTGAGCTGGAGTATTCAGCCAAAGAAGAAAGGACATGTTACTTGGACAAGAAGAGCCAGTTCACTCAATTCTATCTCTGCCGTCCATTCTACCACTGCTCAGATCTAACTTGTTGTATAAATATACATCCGATCTGCTTTGGATTTTAGCCCAAACGAAGTAAATTGCGTACAAATTGTTAAAGTTATTACTTCGCGCTAGCTGCGTGCTTATCCACGAAGGTTCAAAATGTTCAGAAATACGCATCACGTGTTTCAAAATCAATACGACGTTCTTGAAACGCGGGAAAATTGCGTTGCAACTGCCGCCATTTTTAGCTGGGGCGTACCGCGTGAGTACTGACGGCTGTTATTTTCCGGACGAAACATCGAATCTTGGATGACGTCACATCCTTGCTGCAGTCGTGCAGCGCAATAGAACGCATTAAAATCGTTAAAAATGAAATAGTAACCTTCTTCGACGGTGGGGTTGGGGGGGTTTCAACAAAACAGTTCGCGATGAAAAATTGATATCATCTGGCTTTATTAAACTTGACCAAAACAAGCATGCCGAAATGCTGCATTGTGGTTCTCGTTGTCCATCATGTTATAAAAAAGTCTGATGGCTGAGTTGGCAACGCAGAACTCATTGATTGGTTAAGTTTAATACTGCTAGGTCATTTCAATTTTGTGCATCGAAATTCGGTTTTCGACCATTTTCGTATTATGATCCTATTTCTTTTTTCAAGTTTCATTTGGATTTAGTCAGTTGTGGGATTCTATCCGGCGTTGACTATTTTTATTTTTAAGTTCCATCAGGACTTAAGTCAGTTGTGAGATTCTATCCGGCGTTGACTATTTTTATTTTCAAGTTCCATCGGGATTTAGTCAGCAGTGGAATTCTATCGGGCATTGACTATTTTATTTTCAAATTCCATTGGGCCTTAGTCAGTTGTGGGATTCTATCCGGCATTGACTATTTTTATTTCTAAGTTCCATCAGGACTTAGTCAGTTATGGGATTCTATCCAGCGTTGACTATTTTATTTTCAAGTTCCATTGGGACTTAGTCAGTTGT
>JAHWFP010129771.1:0-24516 GCA_023313725.1 Lithobius niger
GACTCAAGTAAGATTTAAGACTCGAATCTGACGAGTGACTCAAGTAACCCTTTAAAAAAAATATGCCCGAAAGTTTTGGCATTGAAGGGTTAAAAGTCGTATTATTGTAATATAAACGACAAGGGTTAAGTGCGGGATCTGATCTTTAAACATTCAAAATTGTAAATAAATCCTTGTCGTTGTGGGTATGAGCTAGGATTGTGGCTGAATATAAGCACGACTCTTAAACGAAGATAATCCTCAGCGTTAACATTTGTGAAATCCGCCAAGGCTTTTAACAGTGATTAAATTTAATTCTTCTGGTCAAGCTGCTTGTTTTAACTTTTACAAGTGTTTTGATTCATTTCTTGACCACGAGGATTAGTAGGTAAGGGTTTTGAAACTTTACCAAGACTAAATAAAATTATTTATGATCGGTACTTATGCTTTTGTGGTGGCTTTCGTATTAAGGTTGATATTTTTGATAATCCAGACGTTAAAAATAGATGGATGGCATGCTGGTGGAATGGTACTACCGTTGTGGTTTTTGGATTCTTTCATAATTAAAAATTGTTCAAAACGAAATATCACGCAACTTGTAGATTATTTAAGAGTTTGGATTTCACTTTTAAAATTCGGTAATTCATAATCCCATTTAAGACTAGCTCGAGTTTGATTGTTTTAAGGCGACTTTAGTGATATAGTGTTTTCAACGCGGTGCCATCGTATGTTTTATTAAAACATTTTTCATTATCGGCCTGAATATCTGTTAACGAAAATGCCCAGTCAATGATGAAAATTAAATTGCGGTAATGAAAAATATTTTCCGTTAACATTATCGACTATTACCTTTATTTGTCGATAATAAAAAAAAGTTTTCCATTAATGATAAACATTTTTCATTGTCAACACGTAAACATAATTGCACATCATGGAAATTTTCTTCTTGTTTTTGGAAATTCTGACAATATAAAATAAATTTACTAAAACATCATGCCAAAGAGTATATAAACACTATTATCCATTCACACGAAAATCATTTTCCCTTCATGAAATTTGAATTTCCGTTAACGAAAATTCAATTTTCGCTCCCGTCAAGAGCAGATTTTCCGTTAGCAAAAATAGCATAGTTTTTCGTTAATGGAAAATCAGTTTCCCTTAACTCGCAACGCACTTGTTGTTCTCCATATTTCCGTTGATATAGACCTAATTTTTGTAAACGAGAATTCGGTTTACTGCGTTCGCTAAAATTCTAATGCCTACAAATTCGACGTCGATAATGAAAATTAAATTACAATACTGAAAAATATGTTCCGTTAACGGAAAACACTTTTCATTATCACAATTTAATTTTCATTATCGACCACTCATTTCTGTTAACGGATGTTCGGGCCGGTAATTAAAATTAATTTGCGATAATGAAAAATCTAATAAAAAAATGGGATATCACCCCCAGTTTTGTCTTGGGCATTTTGCTTTCTGTATATTGCACTATTTGTATAGTCAGTGTTATTATGATTGTTAGTGTTAGTTGGGTAAATGACCCAAGCTTCCTGGATGGAATCAAATCAAATCAATGTACAACTTTTGCTGTTGCGGAATATGTTAACTGATTTTTTTTTTCCTTTCTTCTTTTTCTTTTAGGTAAGTTTGCTTGGTTTCGTTGTTCATCAACATCGTCTACATTCAGGTATTTAATTAACATGTAGTTATTAGAAAAATCAATCTACCCCGCTGTTGTGCACCATCTATATTTACAACAAAGTTATAAACACATCATGTTTTGGTCTCAATTTTCGAAGTTCGCGTCTCCACTTTGTCAAGGTACAAAAATAACCACCATGGTCCCTTAATAACGTTGGTCTCCGACACCACTCAAAATGTTTGGGCTGCAAAATGCTACCAAAATGTTACGTAGCGACATCTAGTGGCGAAAAATAGAAATTTCCCAGTTTTTTTCCCCTGTTATTGTAAAATACGCCGTTATCAGCAGTTTTCCTTTTTTTTTTTCATGTACAGGGCGTTGAAATTTAATGCAAAAACTATAAATTGTTTTATTTTTGCTTTTAAATCGTAATTTTAACCATGGGGTATTAAATGGTAGTGCAGGTTTGTCTGATTTCCCGGTAATTTAAACGACGCCCATTGATCGGTAATTTACTTCGTGAGACACTACTCGTTACACAGTGTTTATAGAAAACAGACCAACACTGGATTAAAGGGACATACCCCCTCACTCATGAGTTTGTGTGTATCCAGCGCATTAAAATCTTCAGCAACATTTATGTAGGTTTGAGTGAATGTTGCAAAATCGTCTCGTGCAGGAAAAAAAAAACTGTAGTTTTAGATGGTTTTTACTTGGAAAAAAGACCCACGAAGGTTCGAAAATTAATTTGTTCCCGAAATGAAATGTTTGACGAATCTTGAGTTTGGAGAGCCCAAAGGGTTCGTACGTATCAAAGAAACAAAAATCGTATTATTTTTATTTTTACTAATTTATTTTTTAGATAGTTTTTTTTTTTAAAGAAGATACCCTCTCCCTATTTTCGCTCATCCTGCGCATATATACTTTTTGCAAAATTGACATACATTTGAGTGAATGTAGCAAAGCCGTCTCGTACATGGGGGAAAAAATAGGAAAATAACAGCATTTGCAACATTTACATGTGTTCGAACTACTGTTGTAAAAACTGAGTCGTATAGGAAAGCCAACGTGGATACAACATGCACCTTTAACCGATTTCATATTCATATACATACTCCGTTGTTGTGGGAAGCAGTGTTTCCAAAACTTTTCACATGATTGTCAGTCTCTGCTTGTTGTGCTACTGCCATCCAGCCAAACATCCGTTCTTATGTTGCGTTGGCAAGGCCGAAATATACATTAAGGGGGGGGGGGAAGGAGGCGCCCTCATAAAAAAAACTACTCAAGGGGGCGTTAAAATCATTGAACAAATATATTTATTCGCTGTTTCTTTTAACTTTTTTTTGAGGGAGCCATTTATTCTCAAAGCAAATAAAATAATTGCACTGTAACAATAAAGTGGTTGCTTGCTTTCTAATAGGGTGCGAGGCGTAAAGGGGGGGGGGGTGTAAATTGTCCCCCCCCCCAGAAAAAATTATTTATTCACACCACTGTGTTTGGGTATATCACTACTCGTCTATATACTTTTTTGGGTTTGCTATTGTTGCGTTAACTTAAATAATGCCAGCAACAGAAACCAACTCTAAAATGAATTGTTTATAAGGCCAACGTGATTGCAAGCGCACCTTTACTTCAATTCCGTATTAAATTTTACTTCCTACAGACTTCCTACTACCGTTATCCATAGTTAACGCGTTAAACGGTTTGTTGCTGCCGCAGTTGACGGAAGTCTTAATTTAATTGCCTTAATATGAAGAGGCGTGAATTTATGGTGGGCCTACTAGGTGTGGGAGTTGGGAGGGTGAGGTGGTGAAAGGGCGTATCCCCTCCTCTCCTAGTTAATGTTCTCAGTTTACACTCTTCCTCCCATCCCTACCTCCATTCCTTCCTTCCTTTAGCAAGAGATCCTCTTACCACCTTCGCCCTCTTGCATCAGAAAGTAGAATTAGACCGACCAAGGTCAGAATTGTTTGCTACCTTCCCAAGTCCGGACCAAGGGTCATTCAGCAATCCAGCCTTGGCTGTAGTCTGCCCACGCCGTTTGACCTCTCGAAAAGGAGTGGATTTAGTTTTAAGAGGCGGCTTGCAAATTTCCGTCACAAAATTATGCGGAATTTAGAGGAGTTATTTTTGAGGCAAATGGAATTGAAATGGTCGTTTTAAAGAGCATGCCACTTTTATATTTGCTAGCCCTGAGGAATGGGCGGTGCGAATCAGAGCCAAGGAACTTCTCATCTGGCGTTGATGTCCGTTGGCCTGTCTACATGACAACTTTCGAAACTGTTTTCCGGTTCGCTTGAAATTTTCCATGCCTTGATTTAAGTTTGTAATCAATAAAATTGGGCTTGGCCTACCGGGATCTTAACTCCGAAGGGCATTTAGTAAATGGACTGAGCCAAACTAAGCCGAACTGAGCCAAACTAAGCCAAATTGACCCAAACTGAGCCAAAAATTACCCAACCTGACCAAACTAAGCAAAAATACCCAAACTGACCCAAACTAGGCCAAATTGAGATCCAATTAAGACACAAATTGACTTAAACTGAGCCAATATAAGCCCAAACTGACCCGAACAATGCCAAAAAATACCCAAATTGGACCAAACTAAGCCAAACTGAGCCGAAGTACGTATCAGAATTATAGAATTATTTCAAGAAATTAGTAGAAATGAACGTACAGTAAAAGATTTGACATATCACGAGAAATTTATGAAGCAGAAGGGTCTTTTAAATCACTCTTCATCCCCGCAAACTAATCGACTCATAGGCCTAACATTTTTATTTTCCTTCCGCCAGTGTTCCAGAAATATTTTGGACCGTTTTAACTGGACATTTCGGCACTTTGCGTGTCTCTGTCTGTGTATTATGTTCCGCAGTTAGCCCCAAATTCTTCCACGGTTTCGAATGAAATTTAGTAGGAATATTCTTTGAAATACCGTGCATTTCTTTTCCTCGCAGTGCTAAAGCTTGTTTCTTTTCCTTACAATTAGCTGCAATTTGGAGAACTGCATGTAGCGGACGCGTCTCTTTTGTTGCCGATTTCGTGCAGTGCTCAATGCTGTCATCCAGCAGTAAAAAAGGTGCTAGCTCTAATGCAGTGTCCCATCGATAAAAGATTAGATCATCTCCAGCAAATTCGGCCGTGTCTTTATAGTTATGGTGGATTTAGAGCAACAACCCGTCTGCCTTATAACTTTCCGCCTGCCTTATAACAGCCACGCGCTGATCGCCATCCGCGTATATACCTCGCCAAGGTCAGCTGAGATAGTAGCTGCGTTTCTCGCAACGAAGAACTCAGCTATTGTCTCAGTTGGCATTGTGCCTAATAGACGAACCAGCATGAACGCATTAATCATGTCGTCACAAACCGGAATGATTATCATATTTTAACATCACAATTTATAATTTTCTAGGCTAGTGTCTTATCATTTTGCTTCAGTCGGCTATCAATCGTTAATTTTAATTTTTACCACATTAGTCTTTTAGATTTTTGATCTCGTGGTAATTATTAGCAAATTAGTACATGCACATCCAGAGATGAAACATCATGGTTATTGCAAGCCCTATTCACTCGCTCCGAAATCTAGCCACGGTAGTGTCCAGAGTACTCGCAATCAAAACATGGTGCGCCATCTGGCCACAAACTGTTGTATCCAACTACTGCCGCACACATCCAAGATGGTGGCGACGTGTCGCTTCACGGCAACAGAGCAGTAAAACACGAAACAGTTCGTCTAAATTATCTTTTTTATCATTAGAATTGCATTTTTATTTTTGCCCACGCATGTCCCGCTAAATTTACGCGATTTCTAAAACCAAAATTGTAATGAAGTTAGCCACTAGTTGAGTTTCGTTGCTTCGTAGCTCGCTTTCCACAGTCGAAACCGAAACTGCATATAACGACGCCGCAGTAATGACGCTAACGCTATAGTCTGTCACTTCCGTTGTTGTCGGCAGTTGGCGCTCTCGTGGCACATTTGAGAAACTTTCAAACTCTGGCCACTTGTTGTGTCGCGGTGGTAGTGCGGTAACTATAGTGAGTGAGTTATCCCGTAACGAAGTGTAGTTATTAATCCAAGGTTATTGTAAGCGCGCAAAGGATCATTTAAGTGCGGGACGCACTTAAATAAAGTTACCAATATTCAACAGAAAATATCTTAGACGCCACATTTAAAACGGATTTTTAGCTAAGGATTGACTAAAGGTGAGTAAATAAAACTTTGGGGCCGTACTTGACGTGGAGGATCGAGAAAAATGGCGTTGGTAGGAATGTCCTCTTAACTGAAACCACGAAGCTGTACGTAGGTAATATGTGTAAATGTTGTAAAATCCATGTGTAAATAATGTATGGATGCGCAGGATGCTCGAATATAGTGAGAAACTAACGACGAGCAGTCAACTAACGACGAATGTTCCAGCTTGGTAAACTGAGCCATTGGCAAACCCCCGCGAATTCACCGAGCGTATTATTAAGATGCAAAGGTTGTGAGAACGCTCGGAAAACGAAGCAGAGAGGCGATCAAATATCGAGTTTGGGTTTACAGGGAGGTTGGGAGGAGAGAGAGAGAGAGGTGGTGAAAATCGGAAACGAAATCAGGCGCCGATTGATGACGTCACGCGGACGATAGCCATACCGACGCCCGACCTTCCGTTCCACTACCGAACAACCAGAGGCCAAAGTCTCGCTCGTTCCCGTTCGAGTGTGACGAGGCCGACGTGATGTTGATAATAATTTGACAGTTGAGAATTTGGAAGTTGGAGAGGGCTAGCGACCTTTCCCGCCCTATGTTGACATTTCGAGGGAACTATACAATATTTGCTCGGGGCTTGTAACCATATAGATTGTAAATGGGTGTTTGCTATCTAGGGGGAGGGTGTGGAGGGGGGCGGGGGGACTCCATGATGTTTGCAAATCTGTTTGTCGTATAGAGAGAGAGGATTTGGATGTTGGATTCGATCCGTTGAACCCTAAAAGGAAGGAAGTAAGTTGTTCTAAAGTCAAAAAAAGTCAAAAGTCAAAAAAAAGGTCAAAGTTCGTAAATTTGTTACTATCAGAAAGGATCTGGGTTGAGTTTATCTGTATGTTCCTGGATTTCTTAACGAAACCTTAGAAAACTAAAAGGTTTGTCAATCGCTGAGTCAACTTGAAGTGGATATAGAAAGCAGAAAGAACTGCAATAAAAAAAAATTATTTAAAAGCTGTCTAACGCATCACTGCTTTGAAATTTTTGGGGAGGGGGGGGGGGTGCTCTATCAAACTTTGGTGATTCACTTGCTTGCTTGATTTCTTGAATGTATGAAACTTGTAGTCAATTTCTAGCAGAAAAATTACGATCTAAAATGTTTTAAGGTCGGAAATCTTGAAATAACCTAGTTACAGCAAGTAGCCCGAGCAAGGCACATAATTTAAAAAAAAAACATTCGGCGAAACGGGATTTACATTTCCAATATTTATTTACATACGTTTGAACTAATGTCACAAAACTAAGTCATTCAGGTCAGCCAACATGGATGCCTGTACCTTTAAGTGAAATAACTGAATATTGTACAGAAAGCAATTTACACATTTTTCATTTAACCTTCGAACTTTTACTAGGTGGGTTAACTTGGCGAAAAACCTTTGCGTTTGATATCGGAACCCCAAACGGCCGACAACAAGCGTGACAGAAATCCTTAATAAGCTTTGTTTTGGGGAGGTAATTAGGTTTACGTGAATAATCCTACCGAAGAAAGAGGCAGATCCGCCATCTTTAGCTGGGGTTTCAGCGGGAAAAAAAACCGCTTCAAAGAGCCGATGACGCCGATGTTTCAGCAGTGACGTCATCGTAGGGGGATCCGAAAATTAGTCCCACGTTTAGGAACAACTGTGATGAGTTGGAGGGGGGGGGGGCAGTGCTTGAACACTTAGACGAGCTTACGAAAGCACACAATTTTCCAAATATGACAGCAAGTGAAATAAAGCAATACAAAGTAGTATTGTTTAAAAAAAAATGTACATTCCTACACCCTTTTCACAACTCATTAACACCCCCCCCCTCCCTCCATCATTCCCACCACGCTTTAACATCTTAACGACAGCTTGGGACAACTTTATTAAAAAGCGCTGTCATTGTAATTACGGTAATAATGCCCAATAATGATAGTCATAATCGCCATGTCTCTGTCATGAAATAATGATCTAATTTAACCCGCGAAATTGCACCGTGCATTCAAGATGGTGAACTGTAATGGGATGGGGGGGAGGAGGTGGGGGAGGGGGGGTACGGTATGAGGAAAAATGTGAACACATGAGAGACAATTATTTTTGCTGAGGCCAATTAAAAACTATTAATTAATCGCATTTAAAACGCAATTATATGGCAGTGAGAAGAGATTTTGACGAACTGAATTTTCTTCTTCCTTTTTTTTTTGGAGATTGAAGAATTTAAATTAAAAAAATTAAGCCCCGTAAAAAAAAAGTGACAAGACAATCGTTATAGAGGATTAGGTCGGATTACGGTTTACACGTATTTATTGTATTTTTTTTTTATTTCTCCCCATATATTAAACTTGATTCCAACGTGAGAAAAATAAAGTCAAAATGTGTCTAAATGGCAATACCACCCAAGTGTGGAAAAAATAATCTTACGAACGTAATTTGGGAATTTAAAAAAAACCAGTAGTGATGAAGAGTAATTCTATCACGAAATACGTGCGCAATCTCAATCACGTCTTGGGCAGTACAGGCGTGTCAGTGCAGGCAGTGTCGGTATGGGTCAGTGGTTACGCTTCCACCTTTGGTGTCAGAGGTCGAGGGATCAATTCCCGCTCAGGCAATCTTGCAATTAACTTCAAAAGGCAACTGAAATAGGTCTGCATTGGCAATTATTTAAAACTAGAGGAAGTCCGTGCTATGCACGGGGCCGGTCATGAATTAAGTTTACGGACACATTTCCCGGGACATTTTCCCGGGACATTTTTCCAACACTCTTCCCGACGATCAGATTGATGGACCACTCATGCCTGCCTCCTGTTTGCATGCAGGTAGAATGGGAGAGCGCATTGACAATGCGGGCGCGAGGAGGGAAGAAGTGATTGTTCGGCCTGACGACTTGTCAGATTGAACCTTTCTTGAGTTGATCGACCACTCATGCCTGCTTCCTGTTCCCATGCAGGTAGAGTGAGAGAGTGCATTTTCAATGCGGGAGTGAGGAGGGGAGAAGTGATTGTTGTCCTTCCGGTTTTCCTTTTAGCCTTCCTTTTAGCCGGCCTCCAGGATTATTATATAGATTCGACAAAATAATTTAAAAGTGATTGCTTCAAGAGTGAGATATCACGTTGCTCTTACACACAATATAGACCAAAAAATAAAAAATAAAAAAATATTGCAATTCAGTGGGAAAAAGGATGAGTCGACACGAGATTGCGATGTGTATAGTTTCTATCTTTTGCATTTAAAAAAAAAAAGTTAGTAATAACAGTAATACATAGAGATAAGAAAGCTAACTAATTTACAAATAGGGCCTACTACTGTATATAAACACGGCATAAAAATATTAACTACAATGCATGACAATATAAACACAGCATTAATAATAAACAAAAACGCATCGTTAAAAGTTAAAAGTAAGGGTCTAAAAGTCAAAACCTGTAAGGAACACGGACAAGCTTTGACTGTAAGTGTCTAGGCGTCAAATTTGACCAGTAAAACGCTGCTATAAGCATCAGACCCTTACTACCCGGTTTTTGAGTAACAGCTGTCCGAGATCGTCCTATAAAGACCCATGTGATGATCCAATGATAGTGGGGGTGTGGGTTTCCTACTTTGCTTTAGGTTGACATGTTTTTTTTTTCCGGTTTGGTAACATGGCAGCGATTCCAAGCAAGACAACCTGCTACAAGCGTAAGAGTGTACACCCATTATGTCTGAATAGGCTGGGATGATATCTACAAAGTTGAATTAAAAAATTGGCTTACTAACTCATTAATTAATCAAGTATCGTGGTAATGGGATGTGCGTTTCCTGCTTTGCTTTAGCTTGAAAATGTTTTTGTCTTGGTCTGGTATTTGCAGTAGATATCATTATTGGTTGTCGTCAATTGCTTTAAATGTACGAAGTTCATACAAAGATAATAAAAAATTTCAAAGGATCAAAAGTCACAGAAACCAGAAGAGTGCCAAATTTCACAAGAAAATTGTGTTTTTGAAGTTATTTAAACATATTTCAAGAATAAAAAAAAAAAACTATTGTAACCGTACATACACACGTTCAAGCCGAATAGGCTTGAAATACATTTATAAAATTACAATTACAATTACAAAATTGAGTTACTAAGTCATTAACATGATCACCAGGTAGTGAGGGTCTAATACTTAGCAGCGTCTTACTGGCCAAATTTGACACCTAGACCCTTACAGTCAAAGCTTGTCCGTGTTCCTTACAGGTTTGATTTTTAGACTCTTACTTTTAACTTTAACGATACGTTTTTTTTGTTTATTAATCCGTGTTACTTTGAGAATTGTAATAAATAGGTGTGGTGGTGGGTGAGGGGTGGGGTATGTGTGACACCTTTATAATTAATTTGTTGTTTGTTTTGTTGCGCCGCCTTTAAGCTCGGTAAATAGCTATGGCCCTTACTAACCTGGCTATCGCTAGTGTTAACAATAGAAACAAATCCTTTAATCTTCAGTCTACGTCTTGCAGCTGGCGTTTGCTAAATGACATTGTTGCATAAAAACGCTTAAAACACTATCCTCCTTGCCCATCGGTTACAGTGTAACTTGAAGTGTACATGTTTGTTGTGCTTTTGATTTGGGCGCATGGCTTCGGCCCAGGCTCAATAAAATACAAATACAAATACAAATTAAAACACTGTATAACATCAACACTGCCGAACAATGCATATAAAGACTACGTAATAAACCCAGGCTGCATAATACAAAACAAATATATAAACAAATTAAAACAAGACGATATGGGCCGTAATATTATCACACAGTGTGGGCCGATCAATATCCCAACTCCAAATAATCCAAAATTCCAATTAGTCACAGTGTTGTTCATAAGTGTGTTCATAAGTGTGTCCACGTGTTTGCTCAGCGTTTTCCCATTCACTTTTGTTGCGTCGTTAATGTTTCCTGTTTTCCCATTTATTAATTAATTCTGCTTTTTTGTTGTGGATAAAACGAAATAATTAGGTTTAAGTTAGGTTTAAGTTTAGTTTAGTCAGGTTAGTATAAGCGAATGGGTTTGTAGACCTCCTATAGGCTCAACCAGGAAATCAAATAAACGGAATCGAAGGGCAGGCGAGTTTGTCGCACGCCGGAGTGGACAAAACCGCACGCCAGAGTGGACAAAACCGCACACATCAAAAGTGCGAGTTAATTAATTGCCACGCGCTAAGAGTTAAATTTTGGCGCGCTACAATTTTTACCAATCAAGAGATAGCTTTAACAACGTGCAACAATTCAATTCTAGCACGCCACAATTTATGTCCAGCCCGCCCACTTCCAATGCGCCACAATTCATTTCCAGCGCAGCACAATTCATTTCCAGCACGCCACAATTAATTTCCAGCACGCCACAATTCATTTCCAGCGTGCTATACAATTCGTTTCCAACGCGCCGCAATTAATTTCTAACGTTAAATAAATAAGGATGCAAACCTGTTTACTTTACCTTCTGGACTTAAATGTCAGACTGCCTGAGTGGGAATTGAACCCACGACCTTTGAAATCAAAGGCCGAAGTACTACCACTGAGCCATACTGACAAGGCCCTAATTTCTATCGTGTTAGAATTCATACCTTGCTGGGCCAATTCATACGAAGCAGCCGTGCCTGTGGCTGGCCACGCCACATGTCCTGCTTGTTTGATTGCTTCCAATCACTATACAGTATGCATAAACGGATTGACGATTCTTAGCCAATTCCCACCAATAATTTAACTATTTGCTTCTAAAAGGATACGCTATTCACTATGATTGTTCATCCATAAACATAGAAGCTCCGTGCGAAGGCTAGAAACAGCTTTTATCTCGGCTGACCTCGTAAGCAGCCTACAAATTAAACTATGGCAAACCGGAGTGGACAAAATTGCGCGCATCAACTACGCGAGTTAATTAATTGTCGCGCCGCACTACAATTATAACCAACCAAACGACAGTTTTAACAACACGCCACGATTCATTTCCCACGCGCCGTAATTCATTTCTAGAGTGCCACAATTCGTTTCTAGCGCAGCGGAATTCATACCTAATTGTTGGACATCAGAGCATAGATTCCGACGGCTATGAGGCGCCGTTTGGGACTTAATGCAAGGTCCATTCGTAAATATATTTCTCAAACTGTAAATATATTTTTCCAATCCGTAACTATATTTCTCAAACTGTAAATATACTTTATCAAACCGTACCTATAAATTGCATCCGTAAATATAATTTTACCGTACATTAAATTTTATATCCGTAAATATATTTATTTCAACCGTAAATCTAATTTTTTACCGTACATTTAATTTTTCATTCGTAAATATATTTTTAAAACTATAAATATAAATTACCAGACCAACCTTACTTACTTATAATTTCGTCCATAAATATATTTTTCAAACCGTAAACATATTTTTCAAACTGTAAATATAAATTTCCAAACCAACTGTACATATAATTTTTATCCTTAAATATATTTTTTTGTTCTGTGCGGAACCAGTTTACTCTTACACCGGAAAGCTACCTACACTTGGCGACTTTGGCCCGCTTTGACCAGAGACGTCCAACCCAACGGTCTAAGCAGGGTAACGTTGTAATGGGCGTGGTGGACTTATTGAGTTAGTAAATTATACAGTACGTACGACTGGACGTTTCGATGCTTACGGTGGACGATTTGGACGCCGCAGTGGCAGCGATCCTAGAGTCCCGGCAGTAAAAATACTTAAGACTTACTGAACTAATTATTAAAAGTGCAACCAAGATCCATTTTTCAAATGCTCTAGTCTCGGTGCCAAGTCACAGCTGCAACTCTCAATAGTAAGTCTTACCTATTTTTTCTGCCGGGACTCTAATATTTAGGACTTGGGTCCCGGCACCGAGACTAGAGCATTTCAAGAATGGGTTACAGCCGCAATTCTCATTAGTAAGGCTTTGGTTAGTTTCTACTGTAGAGACTCGAATATTTCGGACTTGGGTCCCGGCACCAGGAGTTGAGTTTGTACAATGGATCCCGGTTGCACTTTTAATGACCCGTCCGTGATCGTCGTTATTAAAGTTTACTCACTCAATGATGGTCTGGTGCGAAACTGGTTCCGCACTGAACAAACAAATATATTTAAGGATAAAAATTAGATGTACAGTTGGTTTGGAAATTTATATTTACAGTTTGAAAAATATTTTTATGGATGAAATTATAATTGGTCTGGCGATTGATATGTACGGTTTGAAAAATATATTTACGAATGAAAAATTATATTTAAGGTAAAAAATATACTTACGGATGAAAAATTAAATGTACGGTAACAAACATATTTACGGATGAAACTTATACGTGCGGTTTGGTAAAATATATTTACAGTTTGAGAAATATATTTACGGATTGGAAAAATATATTTCCGGTTTGAGAAATATATTTACGAATGGACCTTGCATTAAGTCCCAAACGGCGCCTCATAGACGGCGGGCCATGCAACATGTCCGGCTTGTTTGACGCAGGAATAAACGCTTGGCCTAATGGTACCAAGATTTTAACTATTTGGTTGCAACGGGCACGTAATTTCCTGCGATTATTCAACCAAAACGAGATAGAAGCTCCGTACGTAGGCTAGCAGTAGCTTTTATCTCCACCGGCCTTGCAAACAGCCTACGAATTGAACTGCTACCGATTGGCCAATTGTGGCACGCTTTGCTTGTGCGATTTTGTTCACTTCGACTTGCCATACGAACCTGGTCCTAACAGCTAATCGTGGGAAAGGATTTTGACGTAGGATATACGTAATATAACCCAAGGAATACAATTACAGGCGCCATACGTAAAAAAATGGAATTCTAGTAAAGGAGTGAATGAAAGGAGTATAGGTTATCAGCCACCTTTCCGAGGAGTGAGATATAACAAAGGGGCTGATAACCTATTTATCACCCAATTTCACGATCTATCCGACCACAATAGTATAGCACGCACGCAACAAAGGATTCGTGCTGACGTTCTTTTGCTCAGAAAGGTCGACAATGCTACAAAGATGTCATTGTTGACAGCATTGTTATTCCTTGCTTAGTAAAGAGTTCTGTGCTCCTGTTTATTGATTGTAACTCGATTCCGAAGTGCCCCATCCCCGTTCATACCGAGGAAACTCAACGACGAGCAGCCCTTTCAGACAATAATTTCTCTAGGAGAACCGTTAGACGAACCTTTACAGTCCAGTGTCCTAATATTTTCGTGCTACAAGAAAAAATAAATAACAAAACGAAAGCATTTTTTCTTGCTTAAGCAAAACAAGTTCTTCACGGTGCTGTTTTTAATTTTAACCGAGACCGTAACCTCCTTTTTAACATCTGGAGCAGGCTTGATGTTCTTTAAGTCATAAGCAGGCGTGATATCCAGGCGTGATATCCGATATCACTCCTCCTTTTGCATCTCAGTCCTAAACCAATGTTGCAATATCGTCGTGTTCCATTGTTAAAGGACTGAGATCGTGAAATTGGGTGATAAGTGAGCGTATACATATGACGTATTGAGTGTGCGCCGCCGCGCCACATACACCGCCGCCGCTGATCAACTTTCTTTCTTTCTTTGTCGGTGTGCCACCTATAATTCTGCCAATGTTTTTTAACGATTGCAGTGGAAAGGGTCGTTGCAAGCTTTGAAATAGAAATAGTAATCATCCAACAAACAACCAAATTGCTAACCGTTACGTGTGTTTAACAACAATCGCAGTCCTTAAACATTGTGGTCTGCAGTGATTACAAACAGCAAATATTTTCCAGAAAATGACGAGAAATATTCGGGAACACTGCCGCCGATGCCACTGCTTGACGTTTTTGAAAAGTCTCAGAGGCGGACTGGCCCAGTTCCCAGGGTCCCAATGGGACCTGTGCCCCAGGCTGTTGTAGCCCCTCTCCTCTATCAGCCCGCTTCGGTTTCCCGATCCATAAAAAATAGTCTGCAAAAAAATACTGATTTTACCAAGTTGTATAAATTTTATAAGCTAAACTGAATCCTAAAACCATCCGTGGAGCATCGGAGTACTTGCTAGCAGGTAGATTTTGTAGTTTTCATCAAATTGTTTTAATTTTCTTCCTTGTCAGGCTACACACCGAAACTATACTCCCACGCCAACGCGATGCGACGTGGCTAATTCACAACTTGTCTTCTGCTGTTAGAAGCGCGGGGCTGCTGACCAATGAGTTGGTAAATTATATAGTGCGTTATGCAGTAGTATGGCTGGGCAGCTCTCCTAGAAAGGCACGGGTTGGCGCCACGGCGTGCGAACACGTGACGTCAAGTAATTTGTTGATTCGAACCAGATATATCACGTTTTCTAAAGGTGACAAAGAAATGTTAGTTGTAATTATATGGAAATTGCATACAATATTTATACAGTTACATTGACAAAAGAATGATTAGAGTGAGTGGTTGGTAGCACTGGTTGTCATAAAGTTGTTGGGGGGGGGGGGGGGCTAGCGGAGATGTCGTATCATGTGACGATGTGACCTGAAGCAACCAGGAAATCTCAATAAAACACTGATAAACCGGAAGTTAGATTGTGGTCGGTCGGAGAGCCCATAACTCTAGAGGTCCCCTACCCCCGGAGGACTTTTGGCTGCAAGTCCGCCTCTGTAACGGGAACGCTGGTGACGCCGCTGCCTAAAATTTTCGAAAAGTCGTCGCTGCCCTCCAAATGTCGGCCCTCCGATATCCGCCACCGCAAAAAAATGTGATCTCGCTGCCGCCGAAAAATAATTATTGGAGCACACCTCTACACATATATCGTTTGGCGGGTACGACGTCCCTTTAACAAAGCATTTTTTTTGTAAATCTCACAATCCTACAACTCCTTTGAGTTTTGAATTCGGCATCCTTGGCACGAGCAACCAAAACTTAAATCGTCCCCCACGACACCCAACAAACCTGCAACCAAGCATTTACCGGAAGTGGCTGTCATGGAGGGCGTTCAACCAATCAGGTTTCGCCTTGGTGCTTGCGGCGATGTAATAAGCCGAAAAGACCGCCCGGAGGGAGGCACGCAATCATGGGAAGAGCTGGCTGATGTTTCCAGTGCTAGCAGGCTTGTAGGACTGGTCATGCTGTTGAGATTGCCCCCCCTCAGCGACCGCTTATAAAAATTACCACGCTACAGGGCAATTAGTGTTAACGTTATCATCCCCTGCCATCGCGTTAAATTTTTAATCCACTTACATAGCCGCTTCCAGCATTACTTAATTTTTTATTATTATTCCGTCTCCTTCTGCCCCTTCCTTGATGAATTGTTAGGATTTGCTCGTGAGCAGATTCAAAAGTGTAGGATTGTACAACTTTTTGCCGTTCATTCTTCTCACCCGTTCCATTACGAATTGTTAGTTCTCCTGAGCCGATTCAAAAGTGCAGAGCTATAAAACTCTTAGAATTTTGTTATATGAAGAGCAAACATGCAAAACAAGTTAAATCCAAAGTTTACTTTTTTGCAAAATAATCTAATCTCTACCCAAGCAAACGTAGCATAATCTGCAAAGATTTTGATTGTTCAGAAATGTAATCTCCAGGGCAAGTGACTACAAAACAAACAAAACATTTTTGTAAAATGCATGCTCTAAATCAGTGTGTAGAATGAATTTAACTTATTTTGAAAACACTGGTTTTTTTTTCAAAGTCCAATAAATGTCTATATTAAAACATACTAAAGTCTGAACAATGATACCTTGACGTGTGGTGTTAAAGAGAAAGTTGCTTTGAATCAACTTGCATGGTCCAGAAATGTAAAAAAATAATTTTAAATTTTTTCAGAGATTTGGCTAAGGAGCCTACAACAGAATTATTCATTTTTTTTTCTAAGTCGTAGGATTTAACTTGGTTTGTTCAAAACGCTGCTCATGATTTCACTTGATTTGCATGAATCAAGGATTTTGTTTGACCCGCAAAATACAAGTTTTCCCTTTTTTTGCACAGATAGAAATGTGTGTGGGTTCCATCGTACAACAAATGTATGGAAAACATCTAAGTCAATTTTTTTTGTTTGCTCTTCAAATGTAATTGTTTTATTGTTATTATTTTTTTTTAAAGAAATTTTGACGAGCCTTATGTCAGCCGAAGCAATTAATGCTTGTATGGCTGAATCGGCTTAATTTTGAACATTACCAGATTTTTTTTCTTAGAGAAGAAGAAATCTGGTAAACGGAGGTGCCAGCCCGGAGATTCGATCCGGGTAACCTCCGATCATGATCGGGGCCGAAAGTTTGTCCAGAATTAGCCAGAATAGAACCCATAGCCGCTGAAGGAGCATGGTGCTTCTCACGCTACCCTGGCCGGCTGTCCTGGCGGGGGCTTTGCCAAGGTCACCTTTTCAGGGGTTCGACCAGATCCGCAAACCTCCAGCAACCAGACTTGAGCTCTCTCACCGCTCAGCCACGATGACCAGTAATCTCGCTTTAAGTTATCAACTGCTTCGCACAAAATAAGCAAAACGCCATCAGCGTCGCTCAGTAGCAAAACAGTCGACAACTTAAATGCATGAAAGACAATGGTGCCTGCTTTATTACACCGGGGAGGGTGGGAGAGGAGTTTTAGGGCGAATGCTGATTGGCTGTTCGTGGTGCTGCAACTTCATGAAAATAGTAGTCTAATTATGTTCATTCTTCACAAACAACCAGCCATCGTTTTGCTACTAGGAAAGAGGGAGCCGAAAAAAAAGGATATAATTCGGAAAACGATGCAAGCAAACAGTCTGGCGTTGTGAGAATACAAGATACACTAATGTGAGAAAGAAAAAAAAAGACAAGTGCCCGACTGGGACTCGAACCCAGGACTTCACGCTTACGGCGGATGTTGCTTAGTAACTGTTCAATCTTTCCCAGTGATGATCTAAGGGTTACAAACATAAGGGATGCCAAACAATGATACCGCCCCCCCCCCCCCAGAGTAACCTAAGTATGATGTAAAAAAATGAAAGCACCGATAGGTACCTATTTTATTGTGGGTTTAAACTCACAAGCTCAATATTCAGTGTTCAGTCCATTGGCGTCACGAATACATTAAGACGAGCAGGGTTAGAAGGCAAATGTAACTCAAAAAACTCCGTGTTGGTTACGGCCGCGCGGTTATTTGTTGGTAACTCCAAAACCAGCAGTGTGGGCATCGTGAAACTTGGTGTCGGGGTAGGGCTCGTACCCACGCGCATTTTAAGCCCAGCCACAAGACCATGCGCACCCTGTGAGCGGATCCATTAAAACAAAAAAAAAACACGATACGGTCCCCTGGTAGATACTGCACTGCAGCGCGCTCCATATCTGCGTTGAACTCCATTTCCCGAAACAAAGCATCGATGTGCTCCTCCATCTTAGTATGACTAATTCAAGTTGCTAGAGGTTCGGAAACCATCGTTTTTTCAACATTGTCCTTCAAGATGGATCCAAAATTGTCACATACATTCAGAAAATGGGAGTTCAACACGGAGCTTTTTGACTCACTTTTGCCTTCCTATCCTGCTCGTCTTAATCCGTTCGTGACGCCAGTGGAGTGAACGCTGAATATTGAGCTTGTGAGTTTAAACCCACAATAAAATGGACTAGAGAAGTGTCATGTGACGTCATATTGGCTACAAGAGAGATAGCTGCAAGTGGCACTAGATTGAAATGGAGGGTTAAACAACGGCACTTCTAGTCAAGGCAGTGCTTTGAGAGCGGATTTCATAGGCTTAAAAAAAACGTTGTTTTCTCCAATCCCTTATGCTGCGAGGTTGTAATCGGAAAATAAAGATTCCACTTGCTTAAAAATGTCAGCAACTGCCAACAATTCTACAAAAATCGCGCATTATAGGCCTAAGAAATCCACTCTTAACAGCATTGTCTTTAGTAAGACACCCATCTTTTCGCCCTCTAGTCCCCTTGCAGCTAACGCAGTTACTGGCTCCAGCATAGAGTTATATACAATAATTATACGTCATGTCACTGCCTTATAAAGCAGTGACATTTGCCGCCATATTGGCACCAGTATGGGTTTTGGAGGGCATAACTACAAGGTGCACTACATAAAAATGGAGGTAAAAACAACGGAAGAGCAGATTTCTTAGGCTTAAAATACCGTTGTTTTCTACAACAACAAAAATAGCGTGTTTTAGGTCTAAGAAATCACTTTTCACAGCATCGGCTTCAGTATGACGCCCTTCTGTTTCTCTCTGCTGTGCCCCTTGCAGTTAACCCATTAAGGCTCTAACATACAGTTATATACAATAATACTACGTCATGTCACTGCCCTATTGGTACTTTCATTTTTTTACTATCATGTTTAGTTTACTCTGGCGAGGGGGGGGGGGGGGGGGCGCCCCATGGGGCCAAGAAGCAAAGTTTCTTTTTCTCCTCGTATCAGTTAGACGATGGCGTTTGGAAGACTTTCGCTACTTACCCGAGTGGTCATGAGGGCAATAAAGCGAACGCCATCGTCTAACATATAGTATTTGTACAACGACGAGTTGAGTCTTCAGTGAATGAGCCATTGTTGCAATAAATCAACAGTGTTAACGTATTGTTGACGAACCATCGTTAAACATATTTGTACATCAACGATTTGCATTGTTAGTAATCGAGCCATTGTTGTGGTGATATAAAGTGTGTTCTTTGCGCCAACTCCGTTCTTAAAACTTAATAACTGCAATAAATGCCTTATTTGTTTATTTTAATCGAATTGTATTCTTTCCTTCGGGTCTTTCTTCAGCTTCAATAAATGTATTAATTTGGAAACAATGATACATAAACATAACGCAGTGTCTCTAGTCCCGGTTGGGACGTAACTGTTTCAAGCCTATTTGGTCGCGTTGCCGGGACCGGAGTTCTGCGTGTGTGGATCCCGGCAAACAAAAAAACGTAGTTTTTAGGCAAACTTATATTAGTTTTAGTTAAGTTTGGTTAGGTTAGGTTAGGTTACCCTGGTTAGGTTCACTTTTACAAGCTCAAGGCCTAGTTTTCAACGAATTCACCGGGACCTGAGTATTTATAAACTGGATCCCGTCACCGGGACCTGAGACACAACCTAAACATAAACATTGATAGCGGTAGCAATTTACATACGTAAGTAAGAACCCAGTGCCTTCGCTTTATACGTACGTAAGAAACCCCACGCCTTCGTTTTCTTACTTACGTAAGTAAGGATTCTACGATAGTGGTAAGACAACGGTTTCGTTGTTGCAGCAGCGTGTCTTCATGATATAAATCCACTTTTGCAACATTGATCAAACAAAACAATGAAAAAGTTGAACAAATACGATTGTGATCTTTAGGCCACCCACCGACGTGGTTTTTCGATCAGCGTCCAAAACCATGCCACTGAGAAAGATCATTTAGATGGGAGAGAGATTGCAAGGGAGAGAAGACTCGTACACCTTGATCTTTTATTCAAAGCTAATTTGTAATTTCTAATAATTTTCAGCCAAATTCGAAAAGAAAAGCAGCTGTTTTATGTTATTTATGAGGGGGAGGGGAGATGGCATTTAGATCGTTTTCTAGCCAGGGACTTTTCCAGGGTTCTCTTTCCTGGTTCCTCTTCTATCACGCAACCACCAAGACCCGTCATTTTCTTTTTAAACTAGCTGACTTCTTTGGTAACAAAGTTTACCATTACTCCCCCCCCCCCCCCCCCCCCCATCCAAGAAAAGTTCTTATTACGAGGCCGTTTTCTTTTTCAAACTGTTATTGTAATAGTTTTAATGCAATAAATTCTCATGAAAACAAGTTCTCCTTCAGTATTTTCACACAGAGTTTCTTTCAAAGTTTTAACAAAATATTCAGCATTGCTTCTATACGCAGCGGACCTTACAAGCACTTTTAACTTTCTCTTCAAACTTTATACTTTTTTTCCGCACGGGATTGCAGCATTATAGAATGTAAACAAAACGACCGCTTTTGTTGGGAACTAAGTACTTAGACCATAGCTTAGAGCGTTTCCGTATTGGAGCAGAGGAATTATGAAGGGGGTACCTCGAAAATCCTCCGTTATCGTGGACAAGCCTGCAAAATTCATTAAGAATTAATAAACGGCTACTTCGCAACGGGTGGCTTATTTTGTTTTAAGCCCCCAACACGTAATTTTTTTTCCCAACTTGTGAATTCTTTCTCATTTTTTTCCCGAGCTCCATGAAGCAGCTTTTGCTAAGCTATACGAAAATTCGTTTTTACGAAAGAAGAATAAGAAATGGACAAAACAAATGACTCACATGATTGAACTTGACTCTCAGCAGATCCTTTTAACATAATTGTATAATACCGGACGAAATATTAATTGTTTTTATTTTTTATTTTAAGCGAAGGAACATTTTAATTTGTTGTTTGGGGCCACGCTTAGCGTTTGCACTCCGTGGGTGCCGTAAGAAAATAAATGGAGTTTTACGTCGTAAGAGGGTATAGGTATAGGTGAACGAATTTTATCTTGGGTTTATTCTTTCGACGGAAATGTATATCGAAAGTTTGGTCGGTTTTTCATCAGGTTTTCCGAGGTGACAGAAAAGCAGAGCCGTAGCCAGTGGCGTACCCCGAAATTTTGTTGGGGGGGGGGAAGGGAGGAGAACTGGAATTCAGAATGAGGCCCAAGAATTCAGCTCTAAGGAGTCTAAGGCCCGTATTCTGAACGCTGACTAAAACTCGTAATTGACTTGAAATGACGTCACACCTATTTAGTGCCATTCACCACCAGAACTTCGTTTGGATACATTTGGAAGAAATCGGGCGGTGAATGGCACTTAATAGGTGTGACGTCATTTGACTTGGAATGACGTCACACCTATTAAGTGCCATTAACCATCCGATTTCTTCCAAATGTATCCAAAAGAAGTTCTGGTGGTGAATGGCACTAAATAGGTGTGACGTCATTTCAAGTCAAGTACGAATTTTAGTCAGCATTCAGAATACGGGCCTTAGGAAAGGTTGAGGTTGCATTAACTTAAGTCCCTCAGAGACCTGTAAAACAACTCATTTTCAGCAGTTTTGTGGCTTTGCAACGTTTAAAGGTTTCAACGGTTGTGCGTTTGAAACGTTTAAAGTTTCAGCAGTGGGGCTTTTGAAATGCTAAAAGTTTCAGCAATTACGTGCCTATTGAAACGTTTAAAGTTTCAGAATTTGTGTCTTTGAAACGTTTAAGGTTTCAGCATTTGTGCCTTTGAAACGTTTAAGGTTTCAGCATTTGTGCCTTTGAAACGGTTAAGGTTTCAGCATTTGTGCCTTTGAAACGTTTAAGGCTTCAGCATTTGTCCCTTTGAAACGTTTAAAGTTTCAGCAGTTGTGCCTTTGAAACGTTTTAAGGTTCAGCAGTGGTGTCTTTAAAAGGCTTCAAGTTTCAGCAGTTATGACTTTGAAAACGGTCAAAGTTTCAGCAGTTGAGACTTTGAAACGTTTAAATTTCAGCAGTGGTGCCTTTGAAGTGCTTCAAGTTGCAACGGTGGTGCCTTTGAAACCTTTAAAGTTTCAGCAGTGGTGCCTTTGAAACGCTTCAAGTTTCAGCAGGGTGGCTTTGAAACTTTTAAAGTTTTAGCAGTTTAGTGCCGTTGAATGAAACGTTTCAGTGATCAATGCTTAGAAATTTTCCCTTTCAATAAACACCTTACTTGCCAACTGTTGCCAGATATTACCCTTAACTCCTAGAAATCGGCCCTAGAATAGATTTTAGGGTCACTTCTCAGCTCCGTGATGGTTTTTTTTTTTATAATCCCATATGTTCAGTGATTCTCGTCATCTTCTTGGATTGTTACAGCTCGATATGCTCGACCAGGGCCGTCCATGTCCCTACTCCCTTGGATATGGTCATATGGACGGCCCTGGTCGAAAAAAAATTAAATTATCCACAGTATAATAGAATGCGAATCACTTTTATCTCGAGTGACTTTCCCCAGCTGTAGGATAGATCTGAGATCCCAAGTCTCTCGTCAGTTAATTCTGGACGCCCATGCATTAATTCCCATAAGCCTTGCTATCCGGATCTGTTTCTCAGTTCGTCTTCCCTCCAAAGAACAAAAGATTATATATTGTATTATTCAGCAACAATGGTATTGTAAAATTCCTTTATTGAAACCATGAACTCATCATGCCTACAACAATGTATAGCCTAGCACTCTCTTTAACAATGCCTTGGCATCCCCACTCCAAAAACTGTCATTCCATTCCCAGCTGTCAAACCAGTAAATTACTTTCGAAATTGATAATTTGAAATTATTCCGCCCCTTTTCATCCACTAGTCCCAATTTCAGTCATCATGTCCCCAAAACATCACTTGTATTCATCCCCATCTCATTAGTTGCTTTGTAGCAGATTAGGCAGTGGCAGGCGTGTCTCTTTACCATCTAAATCCTGAACAATACACACCATAGCCCTAACATTACTTGCAATTCTTCCTTAAACCATGCGCAATGGCTGTTTGCCGTGACGTCACCATGAGTTAGCCAATGACGAACGAGAACAACGGCTGTTTGGCCGTCTGATTGGACTAGCCCAGTCACGTGATATGCACGTCACAGCAAACAGCCATGGGGCGTGGTATAGTTATAATCCGCCCGTAATCCAGCTCTTGACGCTATACAGCCCCGAAACATTGGACTGCCCTCTGGTAGCGCAAAATTAAATTATCGTCGGTTTTAACTTCGGCTCGACCTTTATCCAGTTTAATGCAAAAAGGGGGCTGGCATCAATCCGACTTATTTAAGATTTAAAGAAAAATATTTTAAATTGAAATTAAGAATATTTACGGAAGTGACGTAAATTCCTGAACGGAAACTTCCAGCAAGTGCTCTTCTCTCAAGAACCGAAGACGATTTGATAATAACAGGCAATTAATGCCATAGAAAAATTGTGAAATTTGGCTTTTTGAGGTTTCAAAGGAACAAAACTGCTGAAAACGAGTTTTTTTTCCTGGGCTTCGAGGGACTTTAGCCCCTTGCTCGAATTTTCACCCCCCCCCCCCCCCCCCCGACCCTCCCCACAAAAAAATCCTTTGATCACACTGGGGGGTGGGGGGGGGCGTATAGTCTTTTTACTCGGGAAGGTGGGGTAAGGGCGTAAGGTGTCAAAACGTAAAAGAACACGCGTACTTTTTGCGGTTCCGGTATTAAGGGCAGAGTTCTTTTTTTTTTCCTCATGGCTGAAAAAAGTCGCAGATGTTAAAAAATATTGTCAGTATTTTTGCGCAGTTGAGATTTCAAGGTTTTGTTTGTTTATTTGTGCACGTGATTCTCGCGTGTAGCCTATGCTTACTAGCAATCGAGTGTTTTCCTCCCTCCGTTGTTTCATTTGTTTTCGAAAAGCACATTCCCGCTAGCTTTACCCGCAACTTGTGCTTCTATCAGCCTTGGGAAAGCTTCCGCCAGCTGGCCTTCTGCTAGGCTACAGTTAACGAGGTGTATCTTGATTAGCCAATTATTACAATTTTTACGCCTGGGGGAAAAAATGGACGTAAGCTTAAGTATCAACCACAAAGCATCACCATTCACAAAGTATCGTTTCATCACAAAGTATCATTCTTCATTAATGCTTTGTTGCCGTGTGAAATGAGTCGACGAACGGCCATATCTTGACCGCAAAAAAAGGAATATAAATTCAATGGGTCGACTCACGCGTGCAAACAAAATGATCCAATTTACTTCGTCTCCTTCAGCAAAAATTACAACAAGAATTATTTACAACGTGACATCGATCAACTTGAATTTGTCCTACAAGACGACAAAGAGAGCATCTCTACC
>JAHWFP010129772.1:0-16698 GCA_023313725.1 Lithobius niger
GACTCCAGAAACCATCCCAAATCCAGCAAACCCCGTTTCCAACTTAGGCTCCAGAAGCCATCCCAAATCCAGCAACAGTGAGCCTTCCCTCCACCACCATTCCCCCCAGTTCGATACAACTACGCCACCAGAAGCAGGCACAAGAAACCTGAGAAAAGCCGACCCAAGTGATGCCTCCAACCTCTTGCCATGCCACAACCCTAGTCCCTCTGGAGCTCTACCTCTCTCTCAGTGTCATCTGTAAGGTGCCACGCAAGTCGTGCGAAGCCATTTATATAGGGGAGACCCACAGACAACTCCTGATCAGAGAACATGCGAGGAACGTCCTGAAAGAAGACCACAGGAATGGCATAGCTAACACGCAATTAAGTCCAAACAAACATGAGATCGTTTGGGATAACTCTTCTATCCTACTGAAATCAAATGCGCTTCGTGATGACCATCTTACAGCAAAAAGAGGCGAGCTGAATGAGATGCCTTTCACGAACATTACCGAATCTGCTTATGGAGACATTAACCGCCTCGTCAGGCCTGAACTTGGTTCCCTCCTTGACAAAAAGGTTCACATCCAGATCCAAAGCGAGCTCGAGATCAGTGGTCCATCAGACTATCACGTGTTTTTCGTATTTTCAAATTATGGTGAGACCACTAACAATCCACTTGCAAAGACCATTTACAAACCACTAAACACGACGTTTCTAAAAATCAAACAACGCGCTGCCACCACAGAATAACAATCAGAGTACAACTATTAAATTTTCGGTATCAAACCTCGCACAGAAATTGTGAAAGTCACAGTGACTTTCAAAATTTCTGTGCAAGGTTTGACACCGAAAATTTAACAGTCGGACTCCGATTGTTCTTCTGTGGTTGCATGGTGTTGTTCGTTGTTTAAAAATGTCCTGTTTAGTGGTTTTGTCAATGGTTTTTGGAATGATATTGTAAACTTGTCTTATTTAGTGCTTTTGTGAGTGGTATTTGAAATGATTTTGATGGTCCTGTGTTGTTTTGTAGTTTTTAATTATTTTAACGGTTTTGTTTCAGGTATCACGTTAACCATTATAGGAGAATCGGAAGTAGAATGGACAGAAAAGACAACAGCCCAGCATGGAAAACAACAACATGGAAACAATGATACACAACATCGGAGTGCCAAGGAAGCTTACTTTAAGCATTCGCTTTTACTATGGAGTGCAGGTTAGGAAAATAACATACCAACTATACGTACTTTAGTATTTCTTGAAATATTGTCTTGTTCGAATTCCTAATTTTGTTTTCTTGATCAAACGCATTTTCATTCGGATTAGGTTATGATTTGAATTTAAATGAGTTTGATCCGCCATGCTGGAAATTTAGACTGATGATATTATTTGGCAAACTCCAGTATCTCTGTCGTACTAACCTGCCATGTAGGAAATCTGACATACAGTCGAAATTTTCAACTAACATACAGCGGATTGTAGCAGTGAGACTAGGATGGTGATGTTATGTGAACGGCACAGTGCCACTCATGGCCCGCAGTGCAGTGTTTTCAACATGGCAGACAACTACAGTAATGATATTCGTAATGACGTTACATGAATATCAAATTCCCCTAGATATGACATCAGCAAGGGTTTAATTTTAAAATATGTAAGATGACTGCATCCTTTGATAACTGCATCCTTAGTCAAATAACCATTCATTCTGTCGAAAAACTGCAACGATAGCTAATTGGATAGATCTGTTGACACACGCTTGGCCAGATTGTAAGGGATTCAACTAGGATTTGTGCCGAATAATCTGCTTTATTCAGAGCTGCAGGTAAAGTGGCAGAAAAAGCACAAAAGAGCAGGTTCATTCTACATGGGCAATGCTATAGTATGAATCCTTGCCAGCACATTCTTCCTGGGTAATTTCCATTGAATAATAAAGTCGTAAAACAGCAGTACTCGTGTTATCTTGAGCAGGACACTGAATTTCAGGTGTTTCACAGTCTCCTAGGACTCTTCCATTTATCAAGGTTGACCAATTTTTGCATCGGGATTTTCCCATTGCCCGCAGCTTATCAACAGTGTCTTCCTTGCAAATATTAAATAAAACCAATCGAAATTTTCAGACCTTAAACGGTTTTTTTTTTGGGTCACAGTTACGATCTACATTAAAAAAAACGAGTTGTAGAACAACCAGTGTTATACAACGGACACACCGGCCATCCGAGCCACCAGCCTGTAAGAACAATGCGGAATGGCCATTAAACCGCTGGCTAAAGGTTCTGTCGTTGTGGACGATTAAAATAAAAGGATTAGTGAAACTCGGTTAAATATTGAAAACGCTATTTACTGTCTGCCTCTCTCAGAAAAAAAATGACAAAACCGCCAAGCTAAAGGTTTGGACTTTGTTGTACACAGGCGTATTTCTTTTATGTCCGATAGAATATTCAAATGTAAGTGCATGGAGTCTGCGTCAGGGAAGGCGCTGATTGAGTGAGCGAAGCACACCAAAATCAGCGTTTGTTAGCCAGTGCGCGCAAAAACACATAGAAATGACACGCCTTCCGCAACAAGCACATGAGCCAGCAAACTGTTCCAAGGGTGCAAACGGTGCATAAAAAAAAAAAAAAAACACATGCAACCTAACACTTTCTCACTGGAATTCAGTAAGCATGCGTCCTGAAGCATGCCTTTTTCGTTCGACCTGTAATTCTCCACAAACGTCGTTGACTTTAGTTACTTCTCTTATGAATCTAAGACATAGCATATCTGACAAATCTAAGTACAGTACATCCAGCCGATCAATGTTAAATGCCACACGCACTGGAATCAGGCTGGAAAAAAACAGTGACAGAAATGGATTTGCGTGACAGATGGTGGACCAAGCACGGTCAATGCTTCCTCAGCTATCTTTGTGCATGTATCCTATTTTAAAGCAAACGTCTTGCTCGCAGGAACATGTTAGTAGTAATCGATCTACTTTTAACACATTTCTAAGCTAAACTTAATAGCTATTATCCTATCAGCTAGGAAAGAATTAACAGGTGTGGACGGTTGGTAACAAGCATATACAACATAGGGTCATTAGCATCATGATACGGATACACCAAATATGACAAATCAAACGTAAGCAACAAACAGTTCTAAACATGAATGCCCGAACAGTGTGTGCATACAAGGTGCACCAATCAGCAATAACTCCGGGAACAGACCAGTAATAACCCTATAGAGCTTTCGTTGGTAATGCGGCTACAGTTTTCGCACGAAGACTGCAATCTGACATTAAAACTAACGTATGCTAATTATTTTGCTGTTATATTCTGAGCACGTAGTTTGAGGGGGGGGGATTGAGGCTTAATGGCGCGTCGACAACTTGGTCATTAGCGCCAACCTCAGTCTCAGTACCCCTAGTTTGAGGGGTATCGTTTCAAATTAATTAGCATGATTTACTTTTAGTTTGATTCACTGGCTAGGTGCGAAAACTTTTTTAGCCGTATCTCTCAATTTCACGTTCTTTTTTTTAGATTAACCCTATAACGGCCAACCGCCTTGATGAACCCACACTATACTATGTTATATTTTTAAAATTTTAATAAAACTATTTTGTTGTTGCTAACAATTTTTTTATACGTTTTCTGGTATATTTCGAACGTTTTCAGGTAATTAAAATAATTATTGAGATTTGTTTTTGCGAAATGTGTGCATCAACTTAAAAAAAAAATATTTTAAAAATAACAGTTAACTGCGTAAGGAGTTTTACTGAATAAGCGTTGCGAAACTTCAACTAGCCATTTATTTTTGTAGTTTAAATGTAGGTATCTTGGCATACCTGGTGGACACGGTACATATGGGCTGCTGTTTTTACAGTTCTGTCAGTTTTTAACATGTCCTAACAAGTTCCGCATTGTTAAGATGGACATTTTACTTGCAACTTGACTCCTGGCTTTCTTGTGTTTTGTAATTGTTTTTACTTGCTACTCTTGAAAATGGCTCTGAAATTGAGCCGAAACGTCGAATTTTCCTGTATATTTGTTCACTTTCCAGCTTTCACTTTGTAACAATATACAAGCGCTTTTTAAGTTTAATAGTAACATAACTAGAAAAAATGCCTTAATAAATTATTAATTTTTGTAATGATAATTTCAGCCGCGGAAAACCAATTTGGATTTTCGAAGCCCGGTATTCCTCCAGGACAGCATGCTTTCCCGTTTGAATACACCCTTCCAGCTGGACTTCCATCGACTTTCGAAGGAAAACTAGGATATGTTCGATATTTCTGCAAAGCGGAAGCGGATATTCCTTGGAAGATTGATTTATCGACTATCGCTCCTTTTAGC
Source organism: Lithobius niger (assembly GCA_023313725.1). Lineage (NCBI taxonomy): Eukaryota > Metazoa > Arthropoda > Chilopoda > Lithobiomorpha > Lithobiidae > Lithobius > Lithobius niger. The sequence goes on from JAHWFP010129772.1 coordinate 4,310, forward strand.
GTTGTTGATGCCGTTGATCTAAACATGCAAGGCTCTTCAATAATGGTAAGGATAATGTTTAAACAAATAATAATCTACGCGATTACTTAATATTTTCTCATCGGTTAAGTAAATTACCTACAGGAGTCCCTGTGGCGTTCCGTTCTGTTTAATGTTAAATGCACTAACGTGTCGTGTATGCCAGTATTAATCTACCCCAAAACAAAACTTGTTGAGGATTCCCGCCACGCTTTTCGGCCGTGTGAAGTCGTGATATCAAACGCCAAGCTCTTTCGCCAGGCTAATCCCACCGAGTAATAGTTCGAAGGTTAAATGAAATACATGAAAATTGCTTACTGCGCAATTTTCGATTATTTCATTTAACGTTTAAAGTATTAGTCAGTGGGATTAGCTTGGCTAAAGAGCTTGGCATTTGATATCACGACTTCACACGGCCGAAAAGCTTGGCGGGAATCCTTAACAAGGTTTGTTTTGGGGTAGACATCAGATATTTTTGGAGTCCAAATTGATGAAGTCCACTTTTTTTTTTTTTTTTTTAGCAATTACTGAGATAGAAACACCAATCTAGTTTTCTGTTCCATTTTTCCTTTTGGCTTTCGTTAGATTTTTAGGGCAGTAGTCACTTTTTTTATGATTAGCATTTCTTATTAGTACTGCAAACGTACGGATTTATTTAATATTCGGTTTGGCATAAAAACAATGTTTAAAACAATGTAAAACAATCACTTTGGGCGTTTGGACCTTCCGAATCCATGAACCACTTGACCAATTAGAAAGGTCCATATGAAAAGGCCACATCTCCACAGCAGTATCTGTAAAATGAGCTAAGAACTAGTTAGTTTTATTCACCGCATGGAAGAATTTATTTTCGTGATACAAAAAAGCGTTTCTAGTAGCCAATAAGTAGTAAGTAATTATGCAAATATCAACGTTATTTTTCAGGTCATTTTTTCAACAAGAAAACGTTGAGCTGTGTCAGTAACAGAGCCTTTTATGTTGTCAGGCGACCAAAGTCTCCCGATCAAACAAGTTTCATCCTTTTCTGTCGCATTGTTATTTATCCTCAGATGACTGAAAACAGCTTAACTGCCTTTGCTGTAAAGACACAACGTGTCTAGTGGTCGCCATGCTCATATATATATTTTATCTGGATGTTATCGTTTATCTTGGCGGGCGACGCACTAGGGTGTGTCTTGATATTATTGGCAAGGAAGGAGTTTCATACTGAGCTAGTAGCTGTGATTTAAATCGTTCCAGGTCGGCAGTAGTCACAGAGGGCGGGGCTTAGATCGGAAGAAATGTCTAGGCAAGGTTTACGAGAGTTTGGGGTTGAAAGAACCTCCTACATAAAACTGAAGGGGAAGAGGCGCCTATTTAAGTACCTTTTCCTAGTACATAATCGCAACGCAAATTAAAGAAACCCCCCCCCCCCCCCAAAAAAAAGACAACAATTTTAGTCGGGAGAAACAATTACATCTTTGGCGTACTACCCCCCTCCTAAATTTTTTTATTTTACCCCCCCACCCGACTAAATAACCCCGATGGGGGGGGGGGGGGGGGAATGAGGCTTAATGGCGCGTCGACACGAATGGTTGGTGAGATCTAGATGACAGCAAAAAACCTCACACATAAACACACCAGATAAAAATATTAGTTCAGCTCATTGCCGATATTCAACTTGTGATTTTCTGATCGCTCCACACACTAGGATAAATTACTCAGCACATTTGGCCTAATTTGGTCTTCCTAGCTCCCAAAAATAGCTTAGTGAATATTCGCTAATGAAGTTATAGGTTTTTACTCAAATGTAGACCTACATTTGTGTGATTAGGCCAATATTTGAGTAAAAGCCTGTAAGGGCACGTTTACGCAACGACTCGCGTTTGCATTCTCGCAGCTAGAAGCCAGAAATCATTTGAAATTTCAACATGGCGGCGGTTTTAGTTCTGTCGGCTAGCAACGAAAACAGTCAATAGTTCAGAAGCAACTGGAGAAATTGTTTCGTCAGGAGGAATTCTTTATCTTATTGTAACAGACTATACGACTGCAAGCATTTTCTCAAAAGGTGTCCGATTTAGCTGATCCAAGTAATGTTGTTACCATGGCAACGACACCTTTGCCCTCGCGATTAAACTCTAGCTACGAGAATGCAAAAGCGAGTCGATGTGTAAACGCGCCCTAATTTGCAATAGCGAATATTCACTAAGCTATTTTTAGGGATCGGGGAAGGTCAAATGCGCTAAGTAGTCTACATCTACCCTGAAACAAAATTTGTTAAGAATGCACAAGGGGTATTTAACGCACGTGTGACAGAGCTACATTTAGTAAACCTAAACAATATCTGAACAAATAAGTTGTACCTGACAGTCACAGGAGGCATGTTCTGGCTTCCCAGCAATGCGCGACTAATCTTTGGTTACCATGGTGACAGAACGAACAGCCAGCATCAGTTTTCCGCCCAAGCACGTTAGGCCTAATCGCCGCTAATATTCGAAATGTGGTGCTAGAGAAGCAACCGCAATACGTAAAATAGTAAATGTGGTACTTAAACATAAAATAGTTGAAAATTAATTAATAATAATTGTCGTACAACTTAGTAATGTTACGGATAATGTTCTATTTTAAATCTAAGAAACAATATTTTCATTAAAGATAAAACACGAATTTACTTTCGTTGACGTGCCGTGACTGGTATCAATGTTCATTCTACAACAATCGTCAGCTTTCACGGTCAGCCTACTTCCGCCACGTTTATGATGGATCGTTGGGGAAACAAAACTACTTAGGAAACAGTATATTCTCATTTCAAGAGCCATTCGAGTGTAGTTTTTAAGTATCGTCAAATGTTCCCGACCCCTCGTTACATTCCCAAGCTGATAAAAACACCTCGCCCAAGTGTTCGGTATTTTTTTGGCTTCGGAATGCAACTCGGTGTTGAGAGCATTTATCGATTAAAAAACGACGCACTCGTGACATTACTGCTGCAAAGAATACGTGACTAACAAATACTTTCTACTCTTTTAGAATTGTCTATCAGATGAAGACCAAAAGCAACTGGGCTGTCTATGTTGTTCATCTGGAAATATCAAGGCTGTTGTAACAACAAATAAGAGTGGATATGTTCCAGGAGAAGGCATCATCATTAATGCACAAGTAGAAAACCTTTCAACTCGCATTGTGAAGAAAACGAAAGCCATTTTGCAAGCCGTAAGTATAAAATCTACGATTTTGTGCAGAATTTTTCAGTTTGTGCATATCCAATTTTTGGTAATCATAGTCAGGGCTTCATTTATTGAAAATTTATTAAGAATGTTGAGCATATAAAATAGATTAAGCTTGTACAAAAGCATTGCATTGACTGAAAACACACTGATATTTTAACTTGTGAAAACCATAAGCAATGACTCATCGACAGAAAAAGTGATGTAAACAAACAGGAAGGGGCAAAGCACGGTGAAATATTCAGCTTTGCTTTCACAGATTTGACCCCTCCCCCCCCCCCCCAAAAAAAAAGTGTCTGAACGCTATGAGAGATCTTTAAGAAATAAAATGCACTGCTGAATTTTTTTAGTCAGAACTTTGTCGGAGCTCCGTGCCTTACAAATTTTGTAAATTTTACGCGTAAAGTCGGTCACCCTTTCAAAGAGTTATGCAAACTGACGCACAGAATGCACTCAATGAGTTCCGTAGCTGCCAACCAGATCTCCGTCTACGGATGGCAACCCCGACCAAGTCTCTTTCCACAGATGGCTACCAGTCCTACGTCGGTAGATGGTAACCAGGTCGATGTCCATTGACGGCAACCAGGCTTTCATCCGTAGACAGCAACCAGGCCTCCTGGCGTCAGTCCGTAGATAGCAACCCGGCCTCCATTCATACATGGCAAACGGACCTCCCTCCATAGATGGCAATCAGGTCTGTGTTCTTAGATCCCCCCCCCCCCCCGGTAGAACAAAACAAAACGCCAATGAGTATCAAAAAACGCAATAGCTATCCATAAGTTTTAAGTGGTAGTGATGTCATATTTTTATCATTCAATTCATTGAGATCTATTCCATGTGCTTTGTTGTGGGAACAACGTTTGAGGATCGGACTGAATCCTCGCTGGGTCATGTGAAGCCAAGGCTAGGTTTGAAGCTCTCGGGACGGGAAGCAAGAACCGCAGCATCGATCTTAGCCGATCTTGGATAAAGCATACACACTCAATGGTCGCTCCGGTAGGAGAGGCGATACCACATTTAGGCAAGGCAGCCTGCTTGGTTGATTGTGCGTCAAGGAAGTGATCTTTGAGAGGCTCGTGACCGCCATACTAGCATACCCACCAAAAATGTGGCCATTTTGCTTGACTGGCGAACTCCACTGTGTCTATACTACAATGTGAACTCCAATATGTCTATACATACAACGCTTCCCCCCCCCCCCTTCCTTGTCTGACAGCAGCATGTAACTGAGTTTTTCCACAAACAATTTATTATTTTTTTTTGTAGGAGATCATGTACCTTGCTTCTATGGACAAAGAATTAGATACAAAGATATTATCTGAAGTAACGAGAGGAGAAATCCAACCGAATCAGACTGAAAATTGGACGGATGTTCCACTACCAATCCCAGCAATTCCTCCATCAACAACTGGAAGACGAATCATCTCCATCATGTATTACGTAATCGTACGTATTTTAAATTCTAAACTTTACCTTCTAAATTAAGGCTGTATTTAATATATGTATAAGTATGTGCGGGTGCAAATAACCAATGTGGTTGACGCGCCAGTCCTTTCTGTCCTTCCTTCCTTCCTTAATTTCTTATATAGTTAGCTGTGATTGGTCAAGGCAACCTTGCATTTGAAAACATATTTGTGAATCTTGAAGATCTCATAAAGAATTACGTGACGGAAAGCTAAATGGGCTCGATTAATATTAAATACATACAGAGATAAACCAACATTAGTTGCCTATTGGGCTAATCAGACTACCTGAGAGAGGAATTGCTCCCACGACTTCTAAAGCCAAGGCAGGGACTGCACCGTTTAACCATCCTGACATTGACAAAAGAAAGAACGCTGGAAGAACGCTTGTCGCCACGTCTGCACCAATGGGATAAAAGGACTGCCTTTTATTATGCTCTCAGCTCTTATTCTGCGTTTGGGTTAGACACAAACGGCAATCCATTCTTCACTATATTTTTTAATTCATAAGGTCGATCTCTACAAAAAAATTTGCAATGTGCAAATAGGTATGCCCCCTTATGAAAGATGATGGGGGGGGGGGGAGAATTGAGGCTTAATTACGCGTCGACAGCAAGGTCATTAGTGTCAACCTTCAATTTTCTAGTTACTTGCTTAATCAGGAGTTGGTGGGGAGGGGTATATAATTAATATCTGGACTAGTTTTTTCTCACACCTTTGGGCTACGAGGGGGGGGGGGGTTGAAGGCTTTGGGCTACGACTGACACACTAAAAGGTAGCGCCACATGTAAATAGGCGTAAATTTTCGTGTGGTTTTGTTTCATTTGACAAAAAGTATTTTGAACACAAGCCTTAAAATTGTCGACCAAACTAGCTTTGAAGATAAGAGCGCTGGCTAACCATAAGAAAACCCCGATTTTGTTGCCAGTATCAGTGTTACCTGGGGTAGTTATATCAAATAAACTTTCTAGAAAACCCTTGCCACCTGGTTCCTTGGTTTTTTTTTTTTTTTTTTTTTTGATGAAGCATTCATGGGCATAGCAGCAAGCAGTGCGTTCATAATACTTATTGTACGAAACTCAACACAAGATAGGTGTAAGGAACATCGGTGTTGTATAGAACACGGAGGAATGTGCCTTTTACCGAAGCCAATTTTGTGAGATCGGATTTAGGCCTAAAATGATCGATTTTTTTTATTGTTGGCTGTTGCTACAATTTTCAGCAAGGGGAGTAATTTCTTTTCCGATTTACAACCGCAATATGTGTATGTTTTGTAGCGTTTTTTAGACCTAAGAAAAGCCGCCCTCACAGCATTTGCTTCACTAAAGAAGCCGTTTCTTATATCCATTTTAATCCAGTGCACCTTGCAGCTATAGCGCTCCAGTTACTTGTTCCATAACAAATATGGCGTTTTGTTGCGCTCTACAGAAGGGGGGGGGGGGGGATTGAGGCTTAATGGCGCGTCAACAACTTGGTCATTAGCGCCAACCTCAGTCACAGTGCAGTGGTCCGGGTTGCCACTGCACCACACATTACAGAGATATTATTCAAACCCCTAATCTAAATCTTGTCATACATCTGTACCTCCTGCAAAAATTGAAAAACACCGGACAGGAGGACAGACTACAGAAGGTTCCTTTAGCTCCATACTCTTTTAGACCTATGTCCAGTTCTTGTTTATACCAATGAACTATTTTTTTCCCCAGTTTGCCATCGATCCCAGTGGCCCATCTACTGATCTGACACTCAGAATCCCAATCATGATCGGATCGATTCCACTGCGTAACAGTTTTACGTCTTCTCAACCTCCTTCAATAATCACGGACGCTGATGCAAATGAAAATACGTTCACAGCACGTAAGTAAAAAATTAATTCGACCTCTTGTAAGGGGAAGGGGGCGAACAGGGATGGGCCCATGAATTTCTTTGCTTGATACAAACAACTGTAAATTATGTGAAACTGGTTTTTAAATGCGATGTGTAGATCTAACGCGTGAATGAAACCTTTCTAGTTTGCACTACCGTGCTATCCAGTTATATCTACTTAAGATCGGTGGGGCCAACTGCTAACATTTCTGCAAGGCGAGTAAATTCGCGAAGCAATAATATCATTTTAAATTTAAGAATTATTCTAATACAAAGAGTTTAATTTTTTTTGTTTTGTTTTTAAGAGTCCTGAAATTAATAAAAAATCTTTACGGGAAGGGCATCCGGAATTAGGTTCCAGGCCATCTTACGTCCCGTTAAAATTACAAAAAAGGCGACGAGGTGTACGAATAGGCTGTTTACCTGACGAACTTAGCTGATATCTAAAAAAGTTGATTTTAATGTAAAAATTTAAAAAACAGAAACATAAACCCTCAGAAGAATCAATGTACATAAAATATGCAAATAACACTTAAGTATTAAATATAATAAATAAGCTAAAAACACTAATATAATGCAACTGGAATGGATAAAACACAAACTGAACATTTAAAACATACTAAAGAAAATATATCAAGTATTCAACCCAGTTATTAATCTTTTCACGCCCGCAGTCGCCATACGGCTATACCAATCAGAATTCGGCAAGTTGTAAAGAGCAGGAGTTACATCACTATCAACGCGCACAGAATGGTGACGTCGAATTCGCTCAACAGACACTTTTCCAACGCTTTGTTGAGTGTGCTTACGGTTTTCTGTGTATGAAAGATACCAAACGGCTTCTAGAAGGATGAGTTTGGACAAGTTTGGCTTGGTGGATTTGCATAATAATGATATATAAAGTTGCACGTCTGATTATAATACTTTGTTCATTATTCTTTATTTCAGCGGTGCTGTCATACATGCATTCCATCATAACAGAACCAGATGGCTTCCAGAAAACTGTTACAGGTCATCGGTGGGGCGAACTTCGTTATCAACCAATGTATGTCTGCTATAGCAGCTCATGAGGATTAATATGTTGTGCCTAATGAACAGTTGTTTAAAAATGCAGGTCTAGTGAAAGACTGCTTTTTGCTTCATAATACGTAAGTGGTTGGCAATAAATGCCTGTTAAAATTGTTTAAATTTACTAGTATTTTAACAATGGAGGTATGCCAGCTATTTTGGTATGCAAATGTACAGAATTTTTAAAATTTTAAACAGGATTTCAGTGATTAAAAAACAAACTATTATTCTTTTTACCTATCAGGTATTTTTAGAGTTATTAAAATTTTATTTGTAGAAGACATCAATACAGTAAGGCATTTAATTTATCCACAGTTACTGAACAACCAGTTATAAAAAATCTCTACTATTATACAAACAACAAACAACTAATAAAAATCATTACAAATTTTACTTTCATACATCTTTGGCATAAGTTTACTAAGTAGTTTTAAAATGAGGGCATTCTTAGACGTTAAGTTTATGAAAAAGTATTGTTTTGTGCACTTAATAGGTTGGGTAATTGTTTATTTTTTACTATCGGCATGTGATACGTATAATTTGGGTTTTATTGTAGGTTTTGTCTGGCAGGTTCGATCTTAAAAGAACCTACTGTGTTCTTTGGGGTTGGAGTTTTTTTCCCCCAAGCAAATCCTGATTCCTAGTTTTCGTAAAAAAAGAAATACGTAAAATTGGTAGTGTAGGATCGGATCGGATCATATTAGTAATAGACATTAGTAATACCTTACGTCTGGTACCACTATAAGCAATTTTATGACGTTCAAACAGTTTTTTGACGCAGGCTACAAGCAGTTTACAGCAAGACTGTTTTAGAAGCCACAGAGAGCAAGAGATTCAGAATGAATTTTTTGGGGGGGGGGGGGGAGGGGGACGGAGCACAAAGCAGCTAGGGTTTGGAACATTATGTACCGGTGTTGCACCCATTCCTAGATTTTAGGAGTATAGCTGACGGGGAAAGGGAGGGGGAAAGGGAGGGAGAGGAGAATTTTCTGGCTTCCGCAAAACACTTTTTCCATTCTTTTTACCCATTTTTTTCGCCCGTAAATTAGCGATTTTTTTTAGACCACCAATTCTTCGCTACATTGCAGGCTTCGACTGATTTTTCCGTACTGGGCTTTGGCGAAACGTATCACGTCAATTGTCCTCACCATTCGGGAAGAGTAGGGCCCCGGAAATGCTGTCGTGCTTATGACCATCGTAGCATGTAAAAGATTCAAGGTATTTCCTGGAAACATTGTCCCTCTCCATCCCAAAATAACCTTAGCAGTTGAAGGACGAATTCCCTTTTTTTTGTACCTGTCGTCTTATCGTTTGGGAAAATCTCCAACCAGCTTTCCTTATGAGCACATAATTATCTTCTCAACAAAATAAAAATTGTACATTTTTTGTTATATGAATGGGCAGTAAACTGAATTGATTAAGTAATAGCTATCCGTGAGCAGTAGGCGGTTAACAGGCGATAATTGCTCGTTTACGAGAAAAGGAGCAGTCCAATGTCGAGGGGTTAGGGGAAATCCCAACACCCCGAAGAAATGTGATAATTGTTTAATTATTGTAATTGCTGGTTACTAACACACTCACTGTATCGTAGTAACAGGACGTATAGTAGCCTACAATGTGTTCATTCAAAGCCTTTTGTAGAATTAATGTTAGTTTCTGTATGTTGTAGTAAGGAGCATATGGGCCGTTCGGTGTATTACTGTAACTGCAGTGTTCCAGTTTTACTGCTTGTGTTTTGTTTTGTTTTGTGGGGCAGAAGATGCACAGTGGTCGCTGCATCATATTAAATAAATCGACAATCTGACCCCCATATGTCCGAATCTTTGTAAACTTTTCAAGATGTGAAAGTGTCAACGTTCAGACGGGTCTTTGTAGTGGTAGTAATCCCAGCACGCAATTCTGTTTCAAAGGAGACGGTTTTGCTCACATTCTGTGTCTGGTTTTTTGGTTTACTGCACGAGATCTCTTTAAGGAACTATTTGACGTGACCAGAATCCATCTCCCCTCCCCTCTCACATTTTCCGCTGCCATTTTTTTTTATCAGGCTTCAGAACTCGCAGTATCTTATTACCTATGGCTAATGTTACGCCCCCTTCCAGTCCTTCTCCCTACTAGTAAAAGAAAATTGTTATTATTAGATCCCTATTTAAGTTAGTTCAATTTCTGTTACAGCAAAATGACAAGCACCATTGGTGTAAAAAACCACGTTTTCGATTTTTTTTTTAGGGTGCATTGCAGTCCAGGTCCTAACACCCACCATTAAGTCTTCACGTCTAGTTTGGTTTATTAGTAACGTCCAGTTTAACTGAAAATCAGTACAGCACCTGACGAGCTCCTATAAACATGAAGGAACACTAAGTGATGTACTGTAATTCAACAGACTCTTTTAATTCTACTGGCAGTTTTCCAAATTTAATAATAAGGCCTTTGACACTTTTTTTTACGTTACCTGTGGAACAGATTGTTTAAATAACTAGCAGAAGTAGACAAACATTGAATTGAAATTTTGCTTTTCGTAATCGAATTGAACCAATTAAATTGTTCTTATTAGTGTTTTAAACTTATTTAATATCTACCCCCCCCCCCCCCCCGTAACACCAAGACTTCAGTTATTTGAGTTATCACGTTACTATTGGCGAAAACAATAAGGGCATATTTGTTCTAGGAAGTTGTTTTGAAGCTCCTTTAGTCTGAGAGAAAGGTGATTCACCTTAAAAATATACTGCTCACAGAATATAGGCTGCAAACCTTTCACAAGCTCGACTTTGCTTCCTTAGAAGCCACATCTTCTGTTTAACTCAGTGTTCATTTTGTTCTGTTTAACCCAGTGTTAATTCAAGGCAACCCCCAGGTTGTTTAGTAGAGTCTGTCGAGAATGTTGTAAAAGTGTTTTGACTTTGTTTCCTCTGCTCCTTTTATCAATAACACTTTTCTGCCACAGGGTTAACATTTCTGCGTGTTTATAACGCAATATCAGCCGTGAAATCCTATATTAAAAACAACTCCGTACCTGAACGTAATGTAATGTTTCTAGTTATTTATTTAGATGATGGGATGTTGATCGTAATATGCTAACCGAATTTATTATTACGTCTGCCGATTTACCTGATTATGTGCCCAAATTTCTGAAAGTATACAGTGTTTACTGACTGAAGGATACTGGAGGTAGCGTGCGGAACGAATCATCCTTCTACTCCTCGCAGCATAATCGTGCATTATAGGAACAGTTCGGCGATGAAGCTAAACCATCTTTGGGAAGGAAGAAAGGCCAAATTCATTTCACGCAACGCATCTTGCAAACTGGTCCAAAATTTTCACTTGGTGCAGATTCTGGCCTTCTTGATTTGGAAAGAAGCTGTTTGCAATATAGGTTCAAAAACTGCCAGGGAAGTTGTTTCTTACTGTAATGGTTAGATTCTGCATTTACTCAAAGTCTTTGATAAATAACCGCAATGGACGTAACCATGGGAACAAAGTTTTCGCAATGGCAGCCTTTGTCCAGTTACTGCTCGTTCTTTGATCATTGCGTAGGTAAAAAATAACATTCCAGCACGAAAATAAAAATTGACAAATGGCTTTAACACGTCGGCCACCCTCGCCCTTACCTTGTGCTAAAATTAACGGAATTATCAAGCTGATAAGTAATGGTTGTTTACAGCAGTGACAATAACGCCTCATTCACTGCGGAGTTTGTATCTGGAGCCATTGTTGGATTTATGTGGAGGTTAAATCTCAGCGTATTAGTCAAGTCAATGCTGTGAAAATGCATTTCTTGGACCAAATAATGCTCAATTTTTTTGATTTATTGGCAGCTGCTGCAACTTTCAACAAGCGGAATATTTTCTTTTCCGATTAACAATCAAAATACAGGGTGATCAGTTAAGTTGTGACCCTCAGCTTAATAGTAAAGTGCAACTGAACGATATGGTACGAGACCCGGGTGATGTGACGACGTCAAGAGGGGCTGTTGACTGGACCAGAAATGGATGACCTTGCCAAATGTAATTATCAAGGTCATTCACTGCTAACTTTTTAAATATGCATCACACACCACGAGTATAAATAAGGAATATGTAAGGAACAAACGGACATTACCAATGCAAAAGACAGAACGAAAATCGGACCAGATTTGCAGGACCAATGACGTACGTAAAATGGCTACTTTCGAACCCCAAAAGTAGGTGTGGCTTCCCTGCACGACGGAGTGTTTGAATAGAATGTCATTCAAGGGTTGAAAGTAGCCATTTTATGTACGTCATAGGTCCTGCAAATCTGGTCCGATTTTCGTTATGTTTTTTTTTTTGAATTGGTAATGTCTCTTTGTTCCCTACATGTTCCTAATTTATACTCATTGTGTGTGATGGATATTTAAGAAGTTAGCCGTTGAATGCTCTTGATAACATTTGGCAAGGCCATCCATTTCTTGTCCAATCAGTGGCCCCTCTTGGACCCAATCACATCACCCGGGTCTCGTACCATATCCTTTAGTAGTACTTTACTATCAAGCTGGGTCACAACTTAACTTATCACCCTGTATATGTTCGCAGCGTAAGGGATTGGACAAAACAACGTATTTAGCGCTTTTCGCTGTGACAGCATGGGCATAATTAAAGACACCGTTGTTTTTTCCTACCTTCATATTTATCCAGTGCCCCTTGTAGCTAGTTCAACGACCGGCTCTAGGCACTAACCTTGTCACCAGTGTAGCATTATTGTCCTTACTCTATTGTATATGTCGTTAATTTATCAATACTTATCAGTTTATCAAAAG
>JAHWFP010129775.1:0-26487 GCA_023313725.1 Lithobius niger
AAGCGCGCCCGGAGCTCGGCATGAGGGCTGACCAGGGCTGGCCCCAGTCCGGGTTGGCCAGGGCTGACCCGCGACGAATTATTACGTGTGAAAACAGTGTTAGCGCTGTGCAGTACTATCTAGCACTATCTAGCACTTGCTTACATCAAGCGGAGGAATGCACTATGGCATTCCTTTTAATGAAACAGACAAGCCACGACCTCCTTAATTATGGGGTGAAAATTTGGTACCTCCTTGTGCACCTGGGAGCGTACTGTACACGTTAACAATGAAACTGCCGCTAGATGGCGCCACGGCATTTTCGTTCCCTTTTCAATCAGTGCCACTTTAATGTCGTCCATTCCACGGAGGTACTGTGGTAGGGTAGTCCGTAAAACGCATGCTGCGGTAGCGGTATCCGTAAATCGTGCTATGGTAGAGAAGTCCGCAGAATTAAATCGTACGACCAATAAAAAAAAATTATGACTGCAGGGGATATTTTTTCCGGGGATATTTTTTCCAGGGGATATTTTTTCCAGGGGATATTTTTTTCCGGGGATATTTATACTGGGATATTTTTTCCAGATATTTTTTCCTAGATTCACTGCATCCTACCATGCTTTTGTCAAACTGTTTGGGAATTTTTTTTTTTAAATAAACTTCCATGAGCCGTTTAACGTTTCCTGGAAATATTAACGAGGAAATACAAAATCACAGGAACAAATTAAATTTACACAAATGACGCGTAACAACTTGGAAGAAGATACAATTTTCATGTCACTTAGTTGTTTAATTAAAAAAAAAAAAAAAACGTAAATTAAAAGCAATTAAAAAGACATTAAAAAAATCTAACTTAATATGGTGGGTTAGTGGTGGGTTAGAATTGAGGAAAAAGCTTAAATAAAAAATAATAATATATTTTTAATTCGTGCTTCAGCTTTGGTTTTGCGGGGGAAAAAATTAACGTCGCTAAAAAAATAGTTGGGCAGTGGTATGCATGCTATCTCTTTTCTCCTATTATGCAAGCCCAAATAGCTTATCGGTGGGGGAAAAAAATAGCTGTCTTTTCACTATGATTTACACAGCCGGAAGTTGCACAGTCAACCATTGTTCATTCAAAATATGTCTTCCGCTCTTGTTGTTTCGATTTTGTTTTCCGGTCCAAAGACAACAGGAAAAATGGTAAATTAAAGGTACATTCCTCCCGGCTGGCTTTCCTGTGTGGCTCAGGTCTGCAATGTTAATTCAGACGTGTATAAATGTTTCAAAGGCATTCATTTTCCTACATTAACCGTCGTGGAAACGGGATTGCTGCATACACTCTAACCTATGGAAATGTCGCATGTCGCAAAAACCATTTCAAGCAGGATGCTCGAAAATTAGGGAGAAGGTATGTCCTTTCAGTTTATATGTCCTTTTAAGTGCATACGAACAAAGGTTTTGCAAAGGTAGTAACAGAAGCACGCGACGAATGCGACATCGCGTGGCTGGCTTCAGCGGTGTGTCGTCATGTCAACTCCGCATTAGTGAGCTTCTATCCCAGATCGACACTGGATGGTTTTCCCACTTCCGGTTTGACGCTCCCGACTGTCCTGTAGGTAGGTGTTCGCTTGTTCTCAAAATGGTACTGTTTTTGTACCGTATTATGCTGTAATTTTTACTCTGGTGCTGTTTCTTAATGTGTATTTGGTTTGCGGAATGCCTCGTTAAGAGCCTACAGCCATTAAATGCCGTAATACTGGCAACGCGATTGTGTGCTTTCTCATTGGGCGCATGGGAGAGGTGGGCATCTGCTTTTTTTTTTTCTTGTTTTGATTGTACACTTCATTCCCACAACTTCGCTTCAACATGCCACTGAACAAAAGCTATCGAAACAATCGGTACAAGTTTACGTGCGAAACCTACCCTATACTTTGTTTCACATTATGCTTTCAAAAAACTGACTGTATGATGACGCCACGTTTTCTTCCACTACGAGTGCAAAAATCCCGTAAACCATCCAATTCGTAAACTCTAATAGTAACTTTGTTCAGTGCACAAATGTGATATCCCCATGTTTTTGCATTCTTAGTGCAAGGAAACGAGTCGTCATCCAGTCAGTTTTCTGAAAACATAATGTGGAACGAACTATAAAACAAGTGATTGCCTAAAACGTTGCCTAAAATGTTTATTCATCTTCAGGGGATTGTCAGGTGCGGTAGCGTAGCTAGCTTGGTGTTCCCCCCCCCCCCTCTGCGAAAGTTTAAAGTGCCTTCCCTCCCCCCCCCCTCTCCCAAGAAAAAGAAATTGAAAAAAAAACTTTGTCACCAAACTAATACAACAACACAGCACGCTTTGCAATTCTGAAGCTAACCTAATCGTAGTCACATATTCTAGGGCCGAGAGAGGAAGAGGGGGACGGGGTGACCTTGTTAGGAAAGGTCCACTGTCCCACTCAGTGAGGCACCCATGAGGAAAACAAAACAGCTTTATTATTAAAATTTTCAATGCGGTTAAGCTTCTCCACTTTGGTCACTAAAACTAAAAACAAGCAATAATCACGAACACTCCACACCCACTCAAAATCCAAACGTAGCCATTACTTCTTGTACTTGCACACATCAAATATTAAAAAAAAAAAAAAAAAAAAACCACATTCCCCGTTGCTGGCTCAACCAGCCAGGTTGAAATGGCGTCGCAAGTTCATATGTTTACTTTCGATTCGAATTGTTTCTGAGATAACCCAGTTCGTCATAACCTAGAATTTTTTATTTTTTTATTTTGTTGCTAGTTGCTGCAATTGTATAAGACTCTAATGCTCAGCCTGATTTTTTCTATGGGCTCACCGTAGATAATTTTGGTGTGTTCGACATCCAGGGTATGTTTCGTATCCTCTGAACGTACTGCAACACCATCGATCTGTCTCCCTAAGAATAGCACCGCCATCTTCTCCATGATCCAGTTTGCGTCTTCCTCACATTTATTTTGTAGTTTGCAACCTTTATTAGTTTTTGCAGTAGTACTTGTGCTTAGTGCTAAACATGCATATTTTTTTGCGTTTTATTAAGTGAATTAGTGCCACTGTTTTAGTCTGCTGTGTCCTTCGCCTCACTGCCCCCCCCCCCCCCAACTCCATATGGCATGGACGAAGATAGACTCGTTAGCTTGCAAATTTGTTTATTTTTTTGGCACGCCAGCTTTCAATGCTCATGAGAGACTGCGACAATTTTGCTACACTGCAGTAACTCACCGCTTTAATCGAATAAAAAAAATTAGCTAAACATTTTCATCATGATGCAATGAGCCTTTTCGACTAACTCCGGAACCACTTCCTCCCGCATGCGCAGTATAGGGTATGAGTCCAAAGAACCCGGTGTGGCCACGAGTCGATAGGCCGTTGCATTGCTTTGGCTGTGTCTACACGTTTCAGTAGGTCTCTTAAAATCAAACTTAAACTGTAAGCAAATAAAAATCAGTACAGGAATATGTTTACTTTGAACTTATCTAAACAAGCAATTTCTTTCGCATGTTTCAAGTAAAAAACGTGCGTGTTTTAGTACTAAGAAAAAAAAAAGTAGTTTGTTTCAATTATAAACCAAGTCAACAGACTTGGGCTTCGTCGGGCAGATGACCGGGTGCGGTTAACGCTCGCTAAAACCCTTTGACCCCAAGTCAACAATACCTTATACAACAACAACAATACTGATTGTTTCGACCGTACATTTTTTTTCTTTCTACGTTTCAATTTAACTAATACAGGGTGGGGTAGAAAGGAAGGACCACCCTTGGTAATCAAAGATGGTTAATGTTAGGGTATTACCCCGTGTGAGAAAATGCTGCGACGTGCGACGTACGTCGCAGAAAATTCCGGGCCGTCGCAGAAAATAATCGCGGTCAATTTTTTTTTACCGTAAGCTGCACTTTTTTCGATATATGCGGAAACAATGATAATTTCGCTAAATATTGACCGATTTTGACGTTCAAATACACCTTTTTAACCCTTTTTTCGCCAGCTTTTCAATGGTGCAAACTACAAGTCTCTAGTTCCTCCCATTCTGAAGTTATTTATTTAAAAAAAACATCCATTTAACTTACATTTTTTAACAAACGTGGCTTTTAGGACTAATATCATGGAGGAAGGAATTAGGAACGACACAACCCGTTTTTCGCAATGATTGCACACCGCGGACGGGGGGGGGGAATCTTATAGTACTTTTAAAGTGTGGGATGGGCACGTCTGATAGGTGAGTTTTGTGAAACTGAGTGGACCTCCTGCAGGATACAGGATTACAAAGAAGTTTAAAAAAATCAGTTTTAGTTGCCATGTACGGTGCTTATTTTTACAAGCATTAAAAAAAATGTTACTGTGGATAAAGTAATTGGGGGGGGGGGGGAGTTACAGAAAGGTTTTTTTTAAATGAATTTAATGCTTTACCATGCTTAAAAAAAATTAAAAATCCTCGCTTCAAAGGGCTTGTTTCCTTGAAAAATGAATAAATTTTTTTCCACTATAGTATAATTGCCTTTAAAATTACTCTAGCTGTCTTCAAATCGTGATCAATAATTGTTGACATCGTTGTCACAAAATCTGTCATATTAGCACTTAAAGACGTGATGATCTTTGTCCGAATCACTGGGTTCCATGTTGAAGTAAAAGCTGTTTTCCACAGATTGAGAACGACGTGTAGTCAGTGTAGAATCTCTTCTTTCTACTCTAAGCACTCCAATAACTGAACGAAATTTGCAGCCGTTGGTGAAGAAATGTTGGTTCGAAAATAATAAAAATTATTGCCGGAGATTTTCCCAAAATATGGTTTCAGAAAAAAAAAAGGTGAAAAAAGGACAAATTCTGCGGAAATCTGCAGTATTTCTCTAGTATGTTGTTCATTCTCAGCAAGATGAAGATAAAGATATGCAGGATTTCTGTAGTCTGTTCACTCTCAGCAAGCTAAAGGTAAAATCTGCAGAATTTCTGCAGTCGACTGGTCACTCAGCAAGTTGAAGAAAAAATCTACAGAATTTCAGTAGTCTGCTGTTTAGTCAGTAAGCTGAACATAAAGTCTAAGAATTTCAGCCGTCTGTTCACTCTCAGCAAACTGAAGGTAAAATCTGCATAAATTAAGCATAGTTTGCTTTCAAATTTTACTAAAATGTACACAACACCCCATAAATTAATATAAAAGATAATAAATTATTAAATTGATCTTATTTTTAAACTTTTATCTACAGGTATTTATGTGGAAGGTTGTGGAGTTCAGACTGTCCATTTCCCCCCGTTTTTTCAAAGCATTTTGATTGGCTAAAAAGCTGAAGTTAAAATCTGAAGAATTTCTGTAGTCTGTTGTTCAGTCAGCAAGCTGAATATAAAATCTACAGATTTTCTGCACTCTATTTACTCAGCAAACTGAAGGTAAAATCTGCACAGTATTGCAAAAAAATGTGAATTTACTTCACTTATTAAATTATAAACGTATTTAGATGGGGAAAAAAGGGTTGTTGGTGTGTAGGACCAATTGATTGTTTAAAGGCATGTGATAGTAAAATGGTAGTTAAAATGAGTACTGAAGTTTTCAATATGATTTTTTTTTGTTCTATTTCCTCTTCCTGCAAAAAACTTTAGGTTCAAATCTACAGAAAAATTTCAGTTTAAAATCTTCAGAAAAACTTTATATTCAAATCTGGAGGAAGTGGACAAGTTTTTTCTGTAGGTTTTCGGCAGAATTTTTTGTAGCTCGGGTATAACATAGAACATTGATCCAAAATGTGCCAGAAGAATCATGAAACTCCTGTTCTATAGTTGAATGGTCTAATAATTTAAGGAAATTAAAACTTATTGTAGAAAAGTCCATTAAACTAAAAATACAATTGTACAATTGTAAGGCCAACAGTATGAAGCATGGTTTAAAAAAATTGTAGCACGCAAGATGCAGAGTGGTTACACAGCTCAATGCAGTTCCTAGCTACCTCAAATAATTTTTTGAAGCACAGAAAATCACTCAATCACTGTAAAACAACCCTGGTTAGGTTTTGACCTGATTGATGATTTATACCACAGAAGAAAAGTTCACTTTGGTGATCGTAATTGTGATTACGCGAGTCCAAATAAACCCGACGGGGCCCCAAAATGTGAAACATCTTAAAATTCATGATGCAGTTCTATGGTTTAAATTCAAAAAGTTCCTTTAATTAACCAAAATATAGGGGCGCAATGGTACCTAACACATTTAAAGTCGTAGCACTAAATACTTACGATAAAATAAGTAACATTGAACTACAATTTTCATGATGACCCGTTAAAATACGTACATAAAAAATTCTGGTGACCAGATACAACATGGAGTCCTGCTGGTAGTTAGTCCACCTTGATCGATTTCGTAGATCCCACACTCTACTCTGTGTGGCAAGATGGCAGCTTTCGCCTTTTAAGTATGAGGTTGCCTACGTCATCTTGACATCACAACGGGTGGGGATTAATCCTTTCCCAGAACCTGAAAGGTCATTCCACAAACTCGGCTGTTTGTAAACATGAGTTCGTGGAAATCGGCGATGAATCTCCTTTGGAATGACAACAAACGCAAACACAGCTTCGGGAACAGGTCAAAGATATGTATCGTCTTTGTATCTGTGCCCAAAACAATGTTTAGAATATGAGCACCCTGTTAAGTAGCAGTTTCAATCTATTTAAATTAACACAAGAAATTCTGATATTCCGTTGGACACAAATGATCAAGCTGTATTGATAAAATAGTCGACACATGGTGGGTGACAAGGTAGAAACTTACAGGTATGTTGCAGAACATTAATCGTTATGTCTAACCTGGAGTTTTTTTGTAAGCTGTCTGGGCTTGGATGGGTTCATTTACTCTACGCTGTCTACTATTTATCTTTATTTGGTCTTTATGTTTATCCTAATTTCTTATTTCAGGCATTGAGTTGGAGCAGCTGCCAAAAATATCGGAATGAAAACGTTCCGGCTTTATTTCATTGCATTGCTTAGTTTGGGTGCAGCGTTGGTGTGTATTTACCATATGCCTATCCCTATTAAACATTTAAAAATTCTGGGATTACCTGTTAAGTAAGTCATTCTTTTTTGTATGTTTATACCTTTTCTTCCACAAAGTTACTATTTTATGGAAAATTCTTTACAAATTTGATTTTTTTGAAGTCACAATACAGGCCTAAACTAGTTAGCCTATACCTACAATCAGTTAGGACCTGAGCACACTAAGAGGTGTCTACCTGGGGTGCTTTCGAATATTAACCCGGTTGGATCAAGCAATGGTAACTCTGGTTGTTTCCACACGTCACGAATTTTAGCTCAAAATCATCACAAAAAAGATTTGTCATAGTATTGACCTTTATTCACGTGACAACAATAAACTACAATATTAATTGCAACACATCGCAGGAGTTTGCTGTTATGATACGTTGAAGGTTTAACAATATTTTCTGAAGTTTATTTGTAGATTTATGACACCAAAACGCAATACAAACTCTCCCACGTGACACATTGAATTAATGCAAATAAGTGCAACGCCCCAACCCCCTTATGTTTCTGTATTGTTTCTGATTGGTCGATATCAAATCGTTTGCAATTTTAGCCTCCAACTACTCTCAGGAACCAACTTCAGCGAGCATGGTTTGTTCGGTTGCTTGGTTTGCTGCCTGAAACTTAATTTGAATGTTATATGTATACAGGCAATCATCTAATTAAACTAGAGTAGGGCATTGTGATGCGATATCTCCATGACCTGTGTGATTAGTACAAAAGGGGGTTTCTTCTAAACCCGAGTTATATCAGTTAATTTTCAAAGGCGCGCAAGGTGTCGACTAAACAACAGCAGCTATTGTACGAATGAGTGAGCATGCTTACGTTCGTTTATGCAACGTGAACAAGCGTAGGGTGAAGCCTCACAAACAACAAGCAGGTTTTTACCTAACTGTAAAATAGTTTGTTGTATATTATCAGGTACAGGCAAATATTTACACAAATTTAAAAGTTTAAACATTCAAAAGTTAAGGATTTACAAATGTAAATTTAAAGTTTCATAATTTAAATATTTAAATATGTTCAACAAGTACTCAAAAATGTCGACGTAAATACGTAAAACGTAAATTTTACGTAAAATACGTAAAATGTCGACGTAGGACCCATGATGCTTCACATGCTTGCGGCAGGAAAAGGCCATGAGCACGACCGTACATTATTTCAAGTATGTGAGGCTTAGCATTCAAGTGGGATTAAACTTAAGAAACACAAATGCAAGCTTAGTCGGACCAAAATTAATTATCTGGGATCGCAACTAGACTGAAATGGAGTTTCAAATCAACCCGAAGAACATACAGGAATGAAAGTCATATTTAGGCTTTATGAACCAGTTTGGTAAATTCATCACTCATTTGGCAACCATACTGGTTCTTCTTAATATATTACTGTCTCCAAAACCAGCTTCGACATGGAGTAAAGAATGCTTTGGAGGCTATAAAAATGCTAAGGCAGGTTTTTTGGATTCCAAAGTTCTAGCTCATTATGACCCAAACTTGCTAATTAAGCTCGTGTGTGACGCTTCACCAGTTGGCATTGGCGCATGCATTTTGCACACAGTGCCGACTTGAGAAGATAGTTTGCATCTTTTGTTTCTCGTGCACTGTGCAAAGCAGAACCTGGCTATGCTCACTTCAATAGAGATGGTGTGAAACGCTTCCACCAGTACTTGTTTGGTTTGTGTTGCAAACAGAACAGAAGGATGTTGTGAGTGTTTGTAAGCAAAGTCTGCGTTACTTTAATCACGGCAGGTAACAATCAGTGTTGGGTCCTAATGTTTATTGAATTACAACACATCCCTGGCAAAGATAACCTTACGGCAGATTTTCTCTCGAGAATGTCAATGCTGTACAAATCCGTCTCCAAGCAGATCCTTGGTTGGCGTGTGATGAACTTGGAAACCGTAGAATCACTTTCAATTTTGGACGACCAACTAAAAAAAAAAAACAAATGTTAAAAGGTAGGCTGCTCGCAACAGTTTATGAATGTACTGATGATGGTTGACCAGAGACGATTGTAAACGAAGACTTGAAACCCGATTTTGTAAGAAGGCACAAGCTATCTCTTGACGGGAATGTGGGAGGGGGAGCACCATTTCATTATCCCTGAAAAAATTGTGACCTCAGTTTCTCGAGGAGCTACTCATTGGACACGGTATCGAAAGAAAAAAAGAAGTGATGCTCGCTCTTGACACAATTACTACTGCGAGCAGCCATGTTTATAGACCAAATCAACCAAGCAACATTAATGACCGGGATCAAGACCCAGTCCTGAAAGTTTATTTCTTTTTTTTTTCAGACTAGTGAGTTCCAGTAAGCCCAATCTTAAATGCTTATTTTTTTTTATATGTTAAAGGTTTATTTACCTTGTAATTTTGTATCAAATAAACTTCTTTTCTGCTTTTCAATTTCACTCACTGCTAGTGACATCTGGCAAATAGAGTGTGAGGAGTTGTCATCGCCTCGACGCATTGCCAAAGTGAGGCTTCACTCTTGAATAGCTAGATGTGTTGTGTTGTATCTGTGTGGAGTAGTGTACAACAACGGATTTCAAAGACGGTCATTATTTTTTTTACAAGTTTTGTTTCAGGATCCTTAGTTTCGTTTAAAAAATGTTGGGAACACATATTTGAGGGGCGGATCGTACGTGGTGTGGATGGTTCTTTCTATCTTTTTCCCCACCCTACCCCTCCTGATTGAAAATAATGTGCTTTTTTTTTATTCTAACTCCTTCTAATGAGGAAATGGGAGGGAAAAGTAAGGAGTGGACTGTGCAACTGTTTCTTAATATTAAACAGAGAGGCGGGCTGAGTTTACTTCAAACCATAGATCAAAAATACACTTGACATGAAAATTTCGGTACAATGTCTCACCCGCCCTCTACCCCATACCAGAATTCTGGCTCCACTACTGATATTTCTGTATTGCAATTTTACGCCGTATGGTAAAAATTGAAATAAACAAAGCCAGTCTAACGTTTATGATTGTTTGACATATTTTTTAACTAAACACTTTGAAATATTTCAGTTTCTTCAGTACCAATGATAATAGTCATCTTTTGCGAACATCGAAAATTGGCTGTGATGATGAGTGGAAGTCGGCTGAAGAGAGAGAGCTCAGCGACATTATCCAAAAACGTTTGAAATACATTCAGGTAAATACTAAGGGGAATACTTGAGGAATGATGCTTATGTCAAGTTTCATGCCGATTTTTTTTTACCTTTTGTATGCAACAGCGAAAATCTTACTGGCGAAGTGAGGTCAAATATACTTGACGGAATTTGAATTTTATGCAGTCTGTTTGTTTGAAACACGATTTTTTTCTTAATTTTGGTTGACCTTTCATCACAAGGGAGTTTGAGTGCACGACGGAAATGAGTTTTAAAGTTTAAACTTTCAGCTAAAATATTTTTGGTGACAGTCGGGAGTTAGCAAGATTTTTAGCCGCAGCTGTAAGGGAGCTGCAGTAAATGAGCCCGATCTCTAAAGCTAGTGGCCGAGCACTACATTACCAACACAAAGCAATCTGCATCAGTAAACCATAATGAACGTTCTGTTAGTGTGAAGAATGCAGAAAATAATTACGAATGGTAAAACAAGGACACTATTACTGGCAATATTTCACACGTTATGTAACAACGGAGCTGCATCTTTTATCGTTTAGATAGCTAAACTCAAGCGTGAATGCCGAACTATCCAGATGTGCTCGTAAAGATCATCGTTAGATTCTGGTTTAGCACTGGGCAAAAAACATACAAGTGAAGCCAGGATAGAAATCCTATAGGAGAAGT
This sequence comes from Lithobius niger, assembly GCA_023313725.1. Taxonomy (NCBI): domain Eukaryota; kingdom Metazoa; phylum Arthropoda; class Chilopoda; order Lithobiomorpha; family Lithobiidae; genus Lithobius; species Lithobius niger. The sequence continues at coordinate 10,794 of JAHWFP010129775.1, forward strand.
GGTCGCCAAAATATACAACACAACCGAACACACATGTATTGTAGCATTGCTCGCTCGGTGGAGTAATTATGATCCTCACAACTCACTTCTATTCCTTGTTATTGTTATACTTATTAAAACTTTTAGTCAAATTTCTCCTCCATTCTATTGAAAGTATTAGCAGCATTCATATTTAGGATAAGTATTCTCTATCCATTAAAAAAAAACCAGAAAGTAAGTAACTGCCTTTAACTGCCACTGGCTTGACTTTGGCTTGCCAGATAAGATAGAAAATGTCTGATATGTTGCAAAACTTCCCCAATATTGTTGTACCCAGAAGATTGATTACAATAGTTCGCTTTCTGGCGTCATTCTTGTTCAACCCTGTTGCTCTTGATGATTCCAGCGTAACTGTAACGCAACAAGTTTTTTTTTTTTGCATAAAAATCAGCAATAACCTGGTCTGCATAAGTATTTAAAAACATATAAAAACCACTGACATTATTGAAAAAAAATGTGAACAGGATGCAAGATTGCATAAAAAAATTAATTCTTTATATCAGTGCTACAAGATAAAAAAAAACAAAAAAATTTTAAGGAATAGTACTAACGTAAAGGGCATGTCTCGCCGGAGCTGAATAATGGGAACCAGCTGTCGCTTAAAATTCGTGTTAATACGACTTCTAATTTTTTTCTTCACTTCAACGATTTTTTTTTCTTTTTTTAATGTGGCCATGCATACTGCGTCAACACCATAAGGTTTAATTTTTTTACAATAATTTTTTTTAACATTAGTTTAATAGTTCTAATACAAAAGCTTTTGTGGGATTTTTTCTTGCTTCTCTCGTTTAATCCATGTGACCTCTTTCTCAATTGGCAGTGGTGATAGCCTGCCTTAGTAATGGTCAGCCTAAAATCTCACATCTTAAGTCTCAACTTTTATATCGCGTAACTATATCACATGTGAAGGTTTGTTCAGAAAAATTGAAACTTGCCTCGATTATTGAAGGCCTGTCTACTCGCACAAATTTCCTTCAAATTTAGTACGTAGACAAAGTAGTTGCCACGAATTAAAATGGGGAATGTACCATGGTTGCTATTCATCTGTAATGTGCGCTATCTTGAAATAGGTGGTCATTTTGAAATTATTCCTACAATCATTCAGTTCCATTTCGGATTTAGAACGTAGATGAAGTAGTTGTAACGAATTAGAATGGGTAATGTATAGCAGGTAATTTACTACGTTATTAATCAGTAATGGGCACCATCTGATTAGGTGGCCATTTTGAAATCGTGCCTATTATCGTCTGGATTCGAATTTAGAACGTAGGCAAACTGTTGCAACGAATTACAAGAGGTAATGTACTGCGGTCGTATTAATCTGTAATGGGCACTATCTGACATTAGGTGGCCATTTTGAAATTATGACGATTATTGCCTGGTTCCATTCGAATTTAGAACATAGACAAACTGTTGCAACGAATTTGAATGGGTAATGTACTGCAGTCGTTATTAATCGGTAATGGGCACCATCTGACATTAGGTGGCCATTTTGAAATTACGCCTATTATTGCACAACTTGCGCTTATATTTAGAACATAGCAATACTAGTTAAAACGAATTAATATGGGAAAATTGCCACGGTCATTAAAAATCTGCAATGGGTTCCACTTTGAAGTTAGGTGGCCATATTGAAATTACTTGCATTGTCGGCCGATATCTTTCAAATATGGGACCTAGACGAGTAGTTGCAATGAATTAAAGTGGAGTATGTACCACTATCGTTATTATATACAATGGACGCCTCTTGCAATATGCAGCAATTTTAAAGTGTGTCTAATTTTCCTTCAAATTTAGAACGTAGGCGAAATAGCTGACAGCGTTTGAAATAATGAATGTTCTCTGCTGTTTTCAGATTCCTGTAACATAGCATGTTTTTTGTAATAGGTTTGTAATGTCAAAAACATGGCTTTCCCCACCCCCCCCCCCCGTACCACCCTCTCAAGAATTATACCTAGGCGATAAAACAATGTTATAACGTTGTTTTATCGCCTAGGTTTAATTCTCAAAGTAACAACGGTTAATAAGCCAAAAATGATAAGGGTTAGGGTGTGAAAGTTAAATCTTAGAAGGTACACAGACAAGTTTGATGGTAAGGGTGTAGACATCAAATTTATTGGCAAGAGGTGGATAAGCGTTAGACCTTACTAGCAGGTGGACAGCTTTCAATTCTGTAAATTCAATCCAGTATTTGAACTCGGAAAGTGTGAGATTGCAGCTGTAGAAGCTGAAGATTTCTGGTGTGTAGAATAATTTTCTCACCTGATCTTCCATTTTAAGTACACAAGCTTCTTGTAAAGTTTGGTTTTTCCTTTTGATGCTTTAGAATTTGTTGACGTATCCTTATACGAAATTTCGTAGCTTTCCGACGGAAAAATGGTAGTTGCTTTCCTATTTTTAAGGAGACGAGTTGACCACCAGCTTCTTGCTGTCAATATTTTGTCTGTAAACCTTAATTGTTACAGTCTTTCTCCAAGTTCTTTCTAAGGTTTGACTTCGAGAACCTTACTCGTAAAGTTTAAAATTTCATATTTCGTTTGGTTAATGTAGAGTCTATAGTTGGTTACCGTGCAATGCATTTTAAACCTCTGAAAATTGAACGGTGTAGGCAGTTGAACTATATTGGTAGCCAAAAACGATGCTCGCCCGTTTTCAGCTTGTTTTTTAGCGGCATATTTTTTCCCTTGAAACAAATTAGCTGTTTTTTGGCACCATTTTTATTTTAAGTCACTTTGTTTTCCAATTGCACTTAAATGCGGGAGGTTAACAATTTTTTGTTTTTATCATCTGAAAGCACTATTAGGGCAGGTTTATTGTACCTGAAATTGATGACTAAACTAAATTTACGATAAATTAAACCAAAATTAACTTTTACTGATTTTTGTTTATATTTGTCCAAGTTAAGGAAGTTTCACAGCTTCCATTTTTGCTGAATTTCCGCATCTAGTTACTGACACTATTTCACAAAGAAATTTCAATTAACGTGATTGTGTCACTCGTTTGTTTCTGAATATTTCCCCCCTTTGCAAGAAAAGACAGAAAGCAATAAGTAGACGTTTTCTGGCTTAATTTTAATGCAGGATTTATTATATTATCCTGAATTTGAACTTGCTCTTTTTTTTTCAAATTTACAGAATCCCAAAAATTGTGCATCGGCAAGGAAAATCCTTTGTGAATTAGTTTCTTGTGGTTTTGGCTGCCAGATACAGCACATAATCTTTTGCCTTCTCACAGCCTATGCAACTAACAGGACATTGGTTGTGAACTTTGATCAATGGCAATACAAGGAAAGTTTACAAAGCTATTACGAACCGTTGAGCGAGACCTGCAAGTACATTAAAGGGATGAAGGAGAATTCTGTTAATTATCCAGGTAAAGGATCTGAACTGTGTTGAATCTGAACTGGTAAAATGCTAACTTAATTGTAATTAAATGACTTCACATCTTCTTACACGAATTTACTAGCTAGCCACTTGTCACTGCTTTTATGACCATTTACAAGTTATGTGTCAATAGTTGAAAGATATTCTCTCATGTAGTCCTCTATGGTCTAAGGATTTTATGATATGATCTTGCAATGCTATCTCGCATCTAATCTATCTCGCAGTTATTTGTGAAGTCAGTGTGATTTCAAAAGTGTTGAAGGAGCACCCCCACACATTTAACTATGACATTGGATCTCTTTTACTATCATGGATTGTTACAATGCATGGTTTTACCAATTCGTGACAATCAGGTAGTTCTGTTTAGTTGTCTCAGTTACTTTCGAACTCACATTAGTTCGTTATGAGCCGGCAGATACAAAATTGACTCTACGTTAAACTTATTGATTAGCTAACAGCTGCGGAAATTCGCTGCAAGATGAACGTAAAAGAAAAAGATAGAAAGGTACACATTGAATTGGGATATTTCTCGACTGTATACTAGGTCCCGGGTTGGAGTCCGGTGCCAGCTGCCCCTGGCATTTTCGGGAAAAAAGGGCCCTGTGATGTTTCGTGCTCATATCGATTGTGGCATGTAAAAGAACCTAGGAATTGCCGATGAGATTTACCTGGCGAAATTGTCCCTCTCTCCTTCTGTCACCATGGCTAAGGCTTGGTGCGCGTCAAACATTGAAGTATACGATGTCCCATTATCAAGCAAAAACAGAACCAAGCTGGAGCTTTCAGTCAAACGACAAACAATTAAAAAAAAAACTCTGCTGACATGCATAAAACCAGGAAACGTCCTTCAAATTGTCAGCAAGATTAAGAATTTAAATGAATGCTAAAACAGACCTAAATCGATACACAAGTCACAATCCCCCTCCCCCCCCCCACTCTATTGTTGTCCAATGCACCACACTATGTCCTACAGTTCGTGTCCCTGCTGACGTGAGGAACCTGCACGACTGGTCACAGATTATCCTCTCTAGTATTCGGCCTGAAGTCGATGCCACTGTCCATCTCTCCTAGACTGGCCGTGAAGTACTGTAGGGTTTGAGCATGATAGCCCAACAGACTACATACATACCACGGTGTTGCACATTGCAGGTTTTCTATGGTTCTAAACTTGTGACATGATAATGCTTTAGGTGAGTGAAACTATGTAATATTTTGTTATTTGCTGTGTGTTGTAGGGACCCCTGCAGATTCAGTAATATTTATAACACTAGTAGGGTATCTGAACCCTTTGCCAACATTTATGTTTCCGGCTATCCCACGTGACTTGGCTAACCGACTTGTGCCGTTGAAAGAAGAACCTTTTGCTTGGTGGATTGGCCAACTTTACAAATACGTTCTTCGGCCGAAAAATAATTTAATTGATATTATCGAAGAGACGAGAAGAAACATTGGATACACGCAACCAGTGGTGGGGTAAGTTTATGTAAACTGCTTTGCGGTTGGTGAGTTGGGAGATTAAATCAAGTAGTGCAGTGAGGTAGATGCAGGTGAATGCATACAAATTAATACTAAAATAAATACGTTAGGTAATGTCAATATTTTTCATATTCACTAGAAGAAAAAGTGGTGAAGGTAATACTGAATACTGTTTGTACAGGAGGTCTATTAGGCAGTTATTTAACGAACTAGCTGAAACCCCGTCTAGTGTTAATGGATTGAATATGAGCGAAATTTGTCTCCTGAACAGTGAATTGAAATAAGACTGAAAAAGGAAATAGGCCTAGGCCTAAAAATGCCCCAAACCCCAAAACCCGAATTCTATCTCCCCAGGTCAAAATACATCCCCCTATAATTTTGAGAAAGACCTGAAAACGTTAGGCCTAAGTAGTGACATAAGCTCAAGGAAAACAGCAGAAGTTAAGGACCGAGCTTAGCCATTGCAATTCTTAGCCATGTGTCAGCTTAAGTCTTGAAAAAATACTATAAAAGGCCTAACTGACTCCCGAGAAAGAAACCAAAAGTGCCCCCCCCCCCTCCGACTAAAAGTACCTGATACCTTGCGTATCATAAAATTATGATAATTGTGAAAAAGGTGAAAATAAGTTGATTATGGAAAAAAAAACCCTTTGAGGAAAAAACCGTAGAAGTAAAATTGTATCTTATCAGTATATAAACACAAAAATAAATTGCATGGTTATTTAAAGCGAACATTTAAAGTGACAAAGTAAGCAGCATTCCCAGTGTTACTTTCTCCCTGTACTTTGTTTGGCATCTCTTGCTTTCGTGCTTCAGCAGTACAGCTGACAGTCCCGGATTTGGTTTAGTTCCATGGTTCAGCATTCGTCACACAGTTTTTCATTGCGCAATTTCCCATTTTCAATCGTGAGGCCTTGCAATACTTTGTCATTGCACAACTCACCATTTTCTCATTTCTTCATGCTGGCTGTGTATTTTGAACAGGTCACCAGCGAGACGACGTAATTTCCAAGTTCCACCCAGAGTTCGTTTGTTAGTCATTGTTGCAGGGCTTGTCCATTTTCTTTGGTACCGTGGCAAGAATGAACTTGTGTTTGTTCCTGATTGTTACAAGGCATCTATGATCCCCTTGACATTTCTGCCCCCCCCCCCCCGTCCTTTTACTTTACTACCGTCCCAAGCATGACGTTGCTCGCCCTCTTTCATTGCTTATCGCTGGGTGTAGTTTTAGGTAGGGGTAGTTTTTGCTGGAAGTTCCTGTTGCTGGCGCGTTATATGTGTGAAGATTGTTGCGTTCAGCGCTGGAAACAAAGTAAATCTTTGCGAAGACGCCTCATTCGCCGAAACGGTTTACCCAACACAAGTGCTTACTTATCGGCATAGCCACGTCCAAAGTATTATTCGGTGCGATTAACTTGGCTAATAGGATTAACCTTGGCGGCCTTTCCCTGGTGGATTGATATCACTACCTTCAAAGGCCGACCGTTTTTGGAAACTTGGTGGGTTTTTCTACCAGTTTTGCCGTGTGTGTGGGCGCAGCCGGCACAGCCATTAAAGAGCTTTAAGTTTCCACTAAACAAATGTTTCTTTTTATCCGACTGCTTTGAATGTGGTTACGTACACAGTGAACATTTTTCTATGCAGCAGGCACTTAAGAAACAATCAGCTGCTGCAGTTTCTGTTCGGTTGTTCATACTGCATCACTGTGCTCTGAGCATCACTAGACTTCTTTCGTGATGGGGGGGGGGGGGGGGGTAGTGAACAAATTGTATTAATAAACTGAGAGCATTTTTGTTACAAAGAATAATTTGATAGTTTAATTTCTTTAACTATTTTTTCTTTTCATTCGTTAAATTGTGTGTGGTTGCAGGCTCTGCACTGAGGCAGCGTTACCCATCATACTGCCAAAAAATAAATTCCTCAATGTTTAACACAGATGGCATTACCTTCTCCCGTTATCCCCCATAGATAGCCTACCGGTGTAATTGAGATGTGATCGGCCGATCTTGTGGGCAGATCTAAGTAATATGTAGTTTGGTATCGTAAATAACTAATTCGTAAAATACAAATAGTTTTGGAGTGAGCAAGTCTTTGAGCAAGGTGATATTATTTGAAGTGTAAGATTCGTGTCACTTCACAACGCTCACAATCAGCACGATGTATTCCATTCTCATTACAACAAAAAGACTCATTTACAAATTATTATGCTTCTGTTTGGATTGTTAGGATTCAAGTACGCAGAACTGATAAGATACAGGAAGCCAAATATCACAACTTAACCGAATACATGGAAATGGTTATTCAGTTTTACCAACAACTGGATCCAAGATATTATCCCGGTATACAAAGAGTTTTTCTGGCAACTGACGACCCAGCTGTTCTAACCGAAGCGAAGCTGAGGTAAGCTGCAATAATGATCCTTCTCAAAAAGTTGTAATTTGTTGACCACAGTTATAAAATACGAATCTGGATAAAAACGACATAATAACATCCTAATAAGCCATTGTCTCGTTACTGCTCTAATCGCTTGTTGTTCTTCCATTTCTTCATCCACAATATGAATATAAAAAAAATGCCTAGCAGTAAGCAGAGAAAGGTTTGATGCCAGGGTACCCAAGAAGCCTTCATTTTTTTTGTAACTGTATGGAGCAATGATGGAAGGGAGCACTGTAAATCCTTGGTAGACCGCACTCTTCCAACCATGCGGAAACGTACACATGTCACTCCTATCCACAAAGCGGGCTCAAGATCCTCTGTAAATAATTATCGCCCAATCAGCCTTACCGGCATTCCCTGCAAAATCGTAGAAAACATTATTTTCAAGACCATGCTTAACTTTCGACAACAGCGTAGTCCACCAAAATCAATAGGGAGAGCTCCCTAGTTGGTTAACCACCTTTAAACCTAATCCATTTCCTCGACAATATCACTGAGTGGCTCGACGACAAGCTTCAAACTATGTAACTTATTTTGGCTTAGCTAAAGTTTTTTATACTGTACCTCACACCAAACTTCATTATGTAGGGCATTCAGGTGCACTCCTTGAATGGCGTACGTCTTTCCTCACCAAACGTCACTAGAATGTAGTGTGGATCCCCATCTCTCTGCCCCAGTGGAGGTAGTCTGGAGTACCACAGGGGAGTGTCCTTGGTCCACTCTTCTTCATTCTTTTCATGAATACCCTGTATGAACATCTAGAAAGACCCTCCTTGTACTGTATCGCAGCAAAGTGTGCAGCAAAGTGTCTGTTTGAACTGTAGAATCAAGGTTGCTTCGATGGTGTGTTGATGCAACTTGTTGATGCAACTTGTGTTGATGCAACCACACGGAAAGGAACAGTGTTTTGGCAAAGAAAAGTATTGCATCTCTTCTTAAAGTGTTTTGCCCCATTGTTCTGAGTAGGTTGTTGAGTGGGTGAACAATTGTTTGGCAGCAGGGTCTTGGGTGAACCATTGAGGGTCTTAAAAGTGAAAATCAGATCACCTCTAATACGCTGGTAATTGAGTGTTGGGAGCATCAGGGCTGGGCAGCAGGCCGGTCGGGGTAGAAGGCATTTTTGAGTCCCACAACAAGTATAATGGCACGTCTCTGGGCACCTTCCAACTTGTCGTGGTCTTCTTCAAAACGAACCCTCCATGCCTGGCTCACATACTCAAGATGCGCACTTTGCTGCAATACAGCACAAGGAAGCTCTTTCTTAGGAGGGCTGAGAAGGTGGGCTGAATGATGGCGAGGCTCCATAAGCCTTGGCCATGACAGCCTGAATGTGTTTGGAGAAATTCAGGTCATAGTAAGTGACGATGCCATACTTCTGTAATTGACATTCCTGGGCTAAGGTGATAGTGATCAGGTGACGTTGGGTGCCGAACCTAAAAACTGCATACTAACTCCCGTCGAGATCAATATCTATGGCCTGCATCCAAAGATATCGGGTTGGAGTTCTGCAATGATAGCGGGATTGTTTGAGATGGCAAAGATTTTGGTTTCATGGAGGAAAATACAATTTTCACTTTCTAGATGTTCATGCAGAGTGTTCATGAAACGAATGACGAGAGTGGACCAAGGACACACCCCGGTGGTACACTAGACTACTTCCAATGGGGCCGAGAGATGGACATCCACACTATATTCTGGTGGCGTTTGCTGAGGAAAGACGTAGGCCATGAAAGGAATTGAGTTGATTTTGGTGAACTATGCTGTTGTCAATGGAAAAGTTAAGCATGGTCTTGAAAATAATTTTTGCCATGATTTTGCAGGGAATGCTGGTAAGACTGATGGGCGAGAATTATTTACAGAGGATCTTGAGCCTTTTTTTGTGTAGTGACATGTGTTAGTTTCTGCATGTTGGAAGAATGCCATCTGCCATTGATTTACTTATGAGTTGGGCTAGGACTGATAACTGGGCCAATCTTTTTTAGGGTCAGAGGATGAAGGCTGTCAGGCTGGGAGCAGAATAGAGTAAACAGTTTTTTGAGTCTCAGTGGCAAAGGCGACTTATCGGCTGCTCTTGGTGCGCAGGAGGATCTAGGAAAAACGCCCACAACAAAATGTCCCCGTGAAAAAACACCCCCCCAGGAAAAAACGCCCCCAGGAAATAATGCTCCCAGGAAATAATGCCCAAGAGTAAATGGTTTTTATTTTTTTTTCATATTTCTTGGAGCAGGTGATCTGAAGCAAACTAATGCTCGTATAGATAAGCTTCTTCAATCTGAAGTTAAGCTACGATGTCCACCACTGGGGCATTTTTTTCTCTACTTGGGCCGTTTTTTCCTAGAGGCGTTTTTTCCGGGGTGCGTTTTTTTCCTAGGGGCGTTTTTTCGTAGGGGCATTTTTTCCTGGGGGCGTTTTTTCAGGGGACGTTTTGTTGGGGGCGTTTTTTCCGGATACCGTGCAGGAAGTGAGAGGAGTATCTCAAGTGACAATCTTGAAAACAGACCCGAAGTTACAGTATAGTTCGTTGGTGTTTCAGAGGGGTTTAGAGGTAAGGACTCCACGGTTGTTTATAAATTGGCCTACCGGAATGTGGTGAGGTGTTCTTCTATTACAATAATCCCAGAATTTCTTGGGCCCTGAGAGAGATGCATTTACACAAGGAGCAACAGGAAGGGTGCAGCACCTAGTCGTCAATCTCCATTTTTAAAACATATAAACATATCCCATAATTCAGTGCTTAAGCTGTCAGCTGCTGCTAGCATGGTTGTTCAAATTTGCTGCTCCTGACTGGCTGTCGATATTTCACGGATGCTGAACACCCAAAATTTGTCCATGGACAACAGATCGGCTGCTGGTTTCTCAGGTAGGCTGCTGGTTGCTACCTCGTTTGGCTGCCTGATTTGCTCAGGGCCTAAGAGGCTTTTGCAGCGACTGGACAACAATTGCCGCTCATGTCTACAGGGAGCCATTCTGGCCCGTCTTCCTTTCAACGACTTTGTGTTTGATCTCCCTGCAATTCTTCTTTCTTTCAACAGAAGCCAAGTGGATTACCTTAAATTCTTTTCATCTTCTTCCCTCAGTTCTATATGTGCAAAAGAACATTCTTGAAGGAATACCCCCCTGAAACTCGTTCCCAGTAAATGGCCAGTCATGTACCTTGGAGTAATTTGCAAACCCCAAGGTACAAGTAAATAACAGTCCACCAAACTTATAGAAACCAAAATAGCACTGTCCAATGAAAGACATCACACTTGGACTCCGGTTTCCTTTTCGATCCCACTCTGAAATTTCATACTCAAGCCGACTGGTTCTTGTTTTAGTTTTCTGAGGTTTGGAATTGGGTGGTATCTTCGTTCACAATTGCGTTATTGAGCAATTTTATATTACAGTGTGTTGTGTTTTGGCATTGTATGTAATGCTATGTTTTTACATCATTAACGTCTAATGATCAAGTATGAAGTGACAAACGAGAACAAAGTGGAGCGGTGGCCAATCATTTGTTAATTATAATTTGCTGCTAATTAGCGTGTGGAACTAATTTTCCTATTTTTATCCGTAGGTATCCATCGATTACGTTTTTATCTTCAAATTCATCCAGTGTCGCATCCAGTTTGCATACACGTTTCACTAAGGCAGGTCTTTTGGGAATAATAATGGACATTCATTTCTTATCAAGAAGCACTTTCCTAGTCTGCACATTTACATCCAATGTAAGTCACCTGAATATGTATACAGAATCTATTTACCATTTAGTGGAATTAGCATTTGACAAAATGACGAAATTCTTTTGCAGTTTTTTTTTGTGTTTTTATGTGGCCGTTTTCCTGTGACTGCACTACATGTATGCTAAATAGGTTTAAAAAAAAAAGAGATTAGTCACTGAGACGACTTATCCATCTCCCTGTTCTTGTCACTCACTACAAATTTTGCAACAAAAGACGAACAAATTGTTAAAAAAAAATTGACCAAAGGAAAGCCTGTGACCCCTTCTTTGGTTCTGATGGCTCTTGTCCAACTGATCATTGCCAATGTCAAACAAAGTTTTTAAATATAGTGCCGACCTCGATTAAGTCTCCACTGTAGCCAGTGCTTAATTTCTAATTTGTAAACTACCGGAACTGTCACTTCCTTGCAGAGAAAAGACGGAAGGGTCGTTTACATCCCCTCACAATCACAGATAGGGGGTTTGAAAGAGCACTGTTAGCTCCCCGGCGGGATCTGTGGTGGAACCCCGGATGCTTCAACGATTTCAACTATTTCAACACCTATTTACCATATCTGGAAGGCACCTTTTTTTGAAGATTTTCACGCCCGTACAATATATTTTGTTTCCCCTCTCGCGAGACGAGACGAGCAAGAGAAAACGGGAAAATAGCGCTTAGCATATCACGACCACATAAAAACTTCACCCTTTAGCCTACACGGCAACATTTTAGGTTTGTTACGATGGTTGATGTTGAATTAAACCAAATTCCCTAAATGGTGAGTTTATGGTGATTTTACGTTGTTTTTAGGATGGATTGCATTTAATTTGAAATTACTCAAATTTCCGAAAGATTAGACTTTACAGTATACAGGTGAAATGCTAACCTTAAAAGAACCGGAACGCCATTACGGACCGTTCCGGCGCAAATTGAGCCCTGACTGTAGCTATGCTGTTCAAGAGAAGGCACGTTTTATTGTTTAAAGTTAAATGTGCCGACCTTGGCTGCTGTCTCTCTCTCCACCTTTCAAGCATGGAGGTATGCCAGTCAGCCAACACATTCTCCGTCGACTGCCATGGATTGGACGGTTAAAATTAAATTAACGTTGTTACACTTTGGTGGTTTTGAATTTCGTTTTCGTGTTTTGACAAAGCTTCTTTTTTTTCGTTTTATTGTTGGGTAACGGTTCCAACTTAGCGACCGGAACGTTTCATGGAATTCGTGTGATCGTATGGATAAGCTACACCTTTCTATATGTCTAATTTTATTGTTGCAGTTGAGATGAGGCAAGCTCCGGTCTGCCCTTAAGTTGGTTTTGACTGGTCAAATAAAACCTCAGTTTCAACTTGAACAAAACTGAACCTCTCCTCGACCTCGTCTTGTCTTGTACTCGTCCTGTCGGTACTGCCCTCAACTTAAAATGTGATTTTATCATTCATCGTTTTGTAGTTCTTCAATTTCTATTGGCTTGATTACGTATCAAGGAATCAGGAGATAGAAAGAGGGCAAGATATCAAGGACATGATAGTAAGGACCCCTCCCCCCCCACCCCGGCACTGCATGGTTTCACTTTCTGTTGGTGCCAGCAATTACTTCAGCCATCAATTAATTAAAATGCACTTGATTTGACCATGGAATACTAAATTTGGTGGAATGAGTTTAAATTGCAGACCTATTACCATGTTTTTAATGGATGTAAATTCTCGGTGTTTATGCTGAAAGTTTTGTCAGTGATGAATTTCTTTTCCTAATGTGAGAAACAGATGTATGACGTAATGGTAAACAAATCAAATCGCACACAGTTTTATATAACACAAAACAACGCAAGGCAGTTACTGAATCAGTTAATATTAGTGGTATACGTAATCATGTAAGCCTCAGCGTGAACTTCCATGTTAAACGTCAAACTTTGAAATCCTATAGTTTCGTCCAAAATTGACAAACACCAACGAAACTTAGTATTTGGGGTTGTGTCGTAACTATTTCACTGCATTGCAATTGTTAATTTCAACAATCAAACCGTTTGGCGTGCACAGTATGTTCATTTCTTGTTGTTGGAACTCTTTGCCCTCACCTGGAGATCGAACCAATGAACCGATTTTCAAGTTCTATAGCTAAAAATGTAGGCATGGACATGGTCAGGGCCTTTCGAATGCTATTTTAATGTGACTACAATATTCTTGTGACGGAAAGCCAAATAGGCTAGAAATTTGGCTCTCACCTAGAGATCGAACCAATGAACCGATTTTTAATTTTATAGCATAAAGTGTAGGTATAGCAACGATCAGACCCTTTTGAGCGCGATTTTAATGTGAGTGCAGTATTCTTGTCAGCATTTATTATTGTAGAGAACTAGACAGAAACCATTAAGTGGTGTATACTAATTCTTGCAAATCCAGCTAAATGCATGACATTTGGTATACAAGTCTTTCTTAACGGTACAAATCGAACCAGCCATGGACCTCAATGAAATATACCCAAGAACCCCGAGTATTCCCCCAGCATCCCCCTGTGCCCCCTCCCAGAATTTTGGGCAACAAATTCTTACATACAACATTTTATATGATTGTGTATGATTGTTTCTTGTTGTCATGCAACAAGGTACATAGTTGCAAGCACTTGGCAAGTGCGTAGTAAACAGTGCGAAGTGAAAAATGGCAGAAATGTCCAATTAATTAAAATATGCTTCTTTGCGTATAACCACTATGCACATCCTTTGCACATCCTTAAATCAATTGATGTCTTTGCTCTATAAACTTCCATCAAACTCCGTTCCTATTAATTAAACCTCTCTATCCAGGTTTGAAGACCACTCTATGAATGTATTTAAAACAGTATTGTTGAAATGTAGTAGTTCATTCCAAGAAATTAACTTTCTTTAACGCTGCTACAAGAATATGTGTGAGATATACTTCAAAACAGGCTTCATCTGTATTTGATCTTACCAGGAAGACCTCTAATAATGATCCAGTGATATGCCCTTTCAATTTTATTCCAGTTTTTTTTTTTAAAAACAGCATTCCGCATTTTAAAACTATACAATATTACGAACGAATTCTAAATTTCCGTTTTTGGAATTATTATTAATGCGTTAGATGTCACTGTCAAGAAACTCGTTGAACATTAAGTTAATTTTTATGTTTTTTTTCTCTCTTTTTCTCCAGTGGCAAAAATTTACCACCAAATAAATGAAAAGTAATGTGCCAAAGATTAAAAATACCTTTAGGTTATGGCATTTGCTTTTCAATGACAGCTAGTAGCATGAAACAGGTATAAATGGAAATTTCGAAACCTTTCTTAAATGTATAAACTGATGTAGACAAGTGTTTCTAGTGTTTTCTTTCAATTTATAAGTGTTTGAAAGCCTTACATTCCCCTGTGATCAGTGTAGCTATCATTGTTCGATGCTTGCTCAATTAAATCCAATCTTACAATACTGCATAGTGGGGGTGGATCAAAAAAATGCTTTTGATAAATTTAAAATTGTAATTGTGCGGAAACGTTGGTTTTTAACCTTCCTAATCACTATCCCAAAACGACAAAAACCTATACAATTTATTTGAGGTACACACCTAGGCCTAAAGCTTACATTATACGTCAATAGGAAAAATCACTAATTCCGAAAAAATGATTTTTGATTAGTTTAAAATACAGCTTTTTACATTATCTTATTTGATACTCTCAGACCACTAAAAAAAGCTAGAATTAAATAAAAAGAAATATTTTGTCTGCAAATTTCGTTTTAATTTACAGCGTAAAATCTGCAAAAAATGCATTTTTTTCCGTATTTTGGTGGCGGATAATTCGCACTGTTTTCTGGAAGAAAAAAATGTTTCTGATTTTGGCTTCATTTAGTGGTGTCCGAGAGTACAAAATGAGATAATGTAAGAAGCTGTATTTTAAACTATTCAAAAATAATTGCTGTGGAATTAGCGATTTTTCCCGTTGATTTATAACGTTAAACTTTAGGCCCACATGGGCAGAACCTTAAAAGAAAATTTAGATTTTGATTAGATAGTGATTAGGAGGTCGAAGTCAAACTTCTCCGCACTATTACGATTTTAAATAAAAAAAAAAAAACATTTTTTTGATCCACCCTACTGCGTAGGTTACGTTAACTTTTGGAATCCTATTCCAAAATTCCTAACTCACCTAAAGATTAGATTGATGCGACTGAGTCTGTTGTCTAGTAGTATGCGGACGTGCCGAAACGTATCCATTAATTTGAAAATCGGTTTCACACTGATTCTGTTTTGTTTCTTGATTTTCTTGTAGGTATGTCGCATGGCCTACGCCATCATGACAACTGTTAATCCGGACACCTGGAAACACTACCGATCTTTAGATTCAGCTTTCGAATGGACTCCATTAGCCCAACTATATCAAGTTGCGATTATGTCCCAAACTGAATCCAAAAATGGTATAGAGTTGAAAACTGGAGATATTATCAGAATCGTACGCAATGAGTGGAATGGATTCACACAAGGGACGAACATGCGGACAAACAAGACTGGACGTTTCCCAACATTCATGGCTGTGAATACAATACCGACAGCCGAAATGCCTCTGTATCACCCTAGGTTGTAAAACCACACGTGTTCTGTGGTATCATTGGCAAGAGACTTTCAGGAGGAAGTGTCTGGGGATATGTGGAACTAT
>JAHWFP010129778.1:0-15451 GCA_023313725.1 Lithobius niger
CTATTACTTGGACACAAACCATTCCATCCTCAAACATAACATTCTTCCTGCTCATCCCATTCAGTCCACATGCATTCTGCTATACTCATCCTGCTCATCTTTATCCTCATAAATGTTTCATAAACGCATGTCAGTATGGCTTAGCGGTAGAGCTTTCGGCGTTTGGTCTCAAAGATTCAATTCCTGCTCAGGCAGTCTGACATTTAAGTCCAAAAGGCTGCGGAAATGGGTTTGCATACGTATTTATTTATCACTAATGAAGCTGATTAGGCTTTTTATCCGTTTTATTCGTAACACCCAGTCACTTACTGAACTGGTTAACTAACAATTGCCCTTCAGCACTTTAACCATAACTATAGGGCAGTGACACAACGTAGTATTATTGTGTATAACTCTATGGTGGAGTCAGTAACTGGGTTAGCTGCAAGGGGCACTGGAGGGCGAAAAGAAGGTCGTCTTACTGAAGCCAATGCTATTAGACTGGATTTATTAAGGCTATAACGCGCGATTTTTGTTGATGGAGAAAACAACGTTCTTTTAAGCCTAAGAAAGCTGCTCTCAAAGCAATGTCTTGACTAGAAGTGCCGTTGTTTTCCCTTACATTTTGATGTAGTGCACCTTGTAGCTATTACCTCCAATAGTGTCTCGTAGGTAATATGACGTCACTTGACGCTGCTCTATACTTTCTGCTGTAGTCGTAGATGTCGTTGCGTAATAGATATCCGTGAAGAAGACCCGGTTATCCCGAAATAATCAATCGTCTGCGAGAAACGGAACAGTCCAAATATCGAGGAGTGGCGAAATCGCACGAGCGCTTTAGCCCGAGATTTTTGGACACTTCCGTTTCAGGCAAAGATAAATTATTTCGGGATAACTGGGTCTACTTCACGGGTATGTGTTTTAATGCTAAGGTGTGACGTCAAGGTGACTAAATCTCAAGCTAATTTTTAAAGATTTTTTGTTTGTAAATTTTATTTGTGAATCATAATGAATTTAAGAATTTTTACATGCGATTTCTGAATGGAAACTTCCGGTAGAAACTTCCTGTGTACGAAGTCAGAGCGAAGGGGATAGACGTTCCGTAATACCGATGTTTGTGTTTTAAGGCAAAGCTGTATTTTTTTCTACTTTAATAGTTTAAAAAAGATTAGAGTACAACAAGCGCTATTCGCTTCAGTCTTGTAGGTTTCTAGGTGTATTTAGGTGCATTTACAAGTACCAGTAGCCTAGTTTTCGTACTGGAGGAACGCAAGGTTGCCGGGTTAGGCCATTCCTCGATGGGTACGAGCCTAGCATAGTAGCCTAGCGAGGTTTTTTTTTCTTTTTCGCGTTAGTACGATAAATGACGCAGGTTGCAAATGTGCTTATTTATGCTGGTTGCAATGGAGTGTGCTGGTTGAATTTGTGTTGTGTACGGCAGTTTTGCAAAGTTTTGCAAAGTCAAAAAAGTGTGGGTTATCAAAAAAAATCCACGGTGACGTGTGTGGATTTTCAGATTAACCGTATATAACGACTACGCTTTTAGCGTGGGGGTGTGTTATCGTGACGTCACCAACGTGCATTAAACTATAATAATTGTTTTTTTTTTTTAGGAATTTGGGAATCATTGGGGAAATCTCGGGAAGAAAATATTATATGAAATACGGGAATAAAAAGGGATATTTGTTAAATTAAAAAAAAATGGAGATAAAAACCGAAACCTTGAAAAGGGAGAAGGAAGCACTGGTTCTCAGGGCCGGCTCAAGACAATTTAAGGCCTTATACGCGGATTTAGTAACAGCCCGCAGGGTCACAAGTGTAGTATTAAACGCATTTTTCCCCTCGAGTTTAGCAGCTGTAAAATCTTACACCCCTGTCTTAAATTTTATTTATCTTATTATTTTACTAGTTGTAACCGTATGCAGGCTACACATCCCCCCCCCCCCTCCCCCCACACACCCACATACACCTGTCTCCTCTCAGGCCCCCGACCACCCCCCGCACTCCACTGCACCCCCTCTCGCACTCCTCCAGTATGGGGTTTGAATTTCTCCCCGCCTCTCCCCAGCACCTCACGTGTTTGGGCTTTTGTTTTAAATTTATAAAACCAAAGACCAAACACTTAAGGTGCCCCCGGTGCTGCTCTTAAGAAGTCGCCTATGTGTGTTTGACTGAAGGCAAAAAAAAAAAACCTTATCACTGAGAAAGCCAGCGTTCAGTAAGTAAGTAAGCACTTGCTGTAAAAGTTAATCCTTTGAGAAAATTCGGTACCGCACATCGCGATTGTTATAAGCAATTGCCGGTCATTTGTATCAACACTTCAAGTCTTTGCGTTGGGCGCATAGCTGTTCTGTCCGTTTAGGTTCATGTAAATCAATTACAATTCAATGCAGTGCTTGCGCATGCAGTGATTGTTGCCAACCATTTAAGAACAATTCAACTCTTTTCTGGAAGTCAGCACCTACGAAATAAATGTGCCTATCCAGCGTGTAAGGCTGCCGATTTCGAGGCCAATCGGGGGAGTCGACATTAACAGGTTGGTTTAAAGTTGTCGGCTTTTACCTGAAACACGGATTTTTTTTTAGCTCATCCACGAAAGTCAAAAGTTAAAACGCCAACAATGCCACATTCCATGTGACCAAAACTTTGTTGCAGCTTTGCCTCCACAACACTACGCAAAAGTGCGATGCAAATAGCCGTGCTGCAGGTGTGGTAAGTGGCGGCATCTGTTCGAAGGCTTTGGAAGAGAGTCCCAACCCAAATTGATAGGCAAAGCCAATCAACAGAATATAGCGGCGCAGCAGGTGTGGTCAGTGGCGCCATCTGTTAGAAGACTTTGGAAAAGTGTCCTAACCGAAATTTGTTGGCGAGGCCCGTCAACAGATGGCGCTACAGGGTGGGGGTTCTTGAAACAGGACACAAAGGTGAGGCTAGTGCAATTACAATTTGGATGCCTGCTCCGTATTATATGTGTAGATTTAAGAATTGTATGCTGCATTAATTCATAACTTTTTATTCGTGTTCGATTCGAATCATTAAACAGTTAACTTTTCATGCGCTTACCGTATCGTATCAGACTGCCACCTGCCGACAAAAATGCCAGCCACAAGTGCCACTAGTTTCGGTTTTGGGTTGCGCAACGCTTAGACCAATTGACCCACATCATTCCTGAAGTTTCAAAGCACCTGGACAGATTGCCGCCTTGTTTCTCTCTATTCTTTGACGCAGTGTAAACCATGCAGTGGCAGTGGCAGATTGTAACGCCAGTCAATAATCTGCTATCTCGCTGTAATAAGACGAGTGTTCCCGTTCCTGCGTGGGGTCCCCGTTAACCCGGGTTGGGAGCCCTACGCGGTCGGTTGCTCGCGTGTATACGGAGGCCGGCTCTGCTGGTTCTCTACTATAGTTTATTCCACATTATGTTTTCAGAAAACTGACTGGATGACGACTCGTTTCCTTGCACTAAGAGTGCAAAAACATGTACGTATCATACTTGTAGACTCAACTAAAATTAATGTTAACAGTTTACGAATGGGATGTTTACGGTTTTTGCGCTCGTAGTGGAAGAAAACGTAGCGTCGTACAGTCAGTTTTCTGAAAACATAATGTGGAACAAAGTATAGTATGTATAAAAGTGGGGATGTTTAAAATGTCTGTAAGCAAATGTCTGCGAGTCTTTTGCGTTTTCCCTAGCCAAGTTCAATTATTTACCAAAATTATTTACCAAAATTATTTAGCTGAAATTCGAATAGCACCACGAGAAATTACGTTGTAGTCGGATGTAGATCCGCCATATTTCCCTGCTATGCACTAGCGCCACCAAGCTGTAGCATAGATTAGAAAGTTAACTAGATATATAGCATCTTACTTCTTTCCCGTGTTACGCGAGGCCCTAGCGGTAGTTGCGGCTACTAATACCTCTCATAATGCTTTGCCTTCGTGCTCCATCGAATGCAAAAGCATTATCAGAGGCATTAGTATCCTCAACTACCGCTAGGGACCCGCGTAGCACTGAGAGTAGTAAGAAGCTATATCTAGTTAACTTTCTAATATATGGCTGTAGCAAGCGCACAGAATGGTTACGCAACTTTGCCGCAGAAACAAGTATAACGACAATATTCAAATCATTTCGAATCGCTTTTAAGTGACGCGAATGAATCGATTCGACTGTCTTCAAAACGGACAAAAAGCCGAGCATTTGAAATCAAACAGCCATTAAAAAACGTATCCAGCTGTTGTTGATGTATCCATGCAGCCAGTTCAACACAATTTATTTCTCATAACCGAAACGATGGTAGGGATGCGGATAGTGGGGGAGGAGTGGAAGGAAAAGGGGCGCTGGGGGGTGGGGGTTGGGGGTCACCATGGGGGTAGGGGGAGAATTCCCATTGGTCGAGGAACAACGTGTTTGTTAACGGATCGTAACTGGCTTCTCCTGTGACCCCCAGCCTCCCCCTGACTCGCGAACGCGTTCTTGTCCAGCAACACAAATCTCTCGACCACCCCCTCAACACGCTTCCGTCCGTTCTGGATGAATAGTGTGGGTTCTACTGGAAATTTAATGGCCCATGAGCTATTAGTAGCTCTCAAGATAAGGGGAAATTGAACGTAAAACTCATTGGTGATATATTGGTCTTTATTGAGACCCTGTTTTTTTTTTGAGTTGGGGTGGGAGAATAAGGGGAGATGTTAAAGTTTAATAAATGTCTCACGGTAAATAAAACGATATTCTTCCGCTTACATGAAGAGAAAACTGTATGCCGTCGTAATGTCGGCAGCATCAATGCGGCATTATAGGGCAGTGACACGACGTAGTATTATTGTATATAACTCTATGGTAGAGCCAGTTACTGGGTTAGCTGCAAGGTGCACTGGTGGGGGAAAAGAAGAGCGTCTTACTGCCAATGCTATTAGACTGGGTTTCTTAGGCCTAAAACAGCGCGATTTTTGTCGATTTGTTGGCAGTTGCTGATAGTTTTTAGCAAGTATAATCTTTATTTTCCAATTACAACCTAAGCAGCATAAGGGATTGGAGAAAACAACGGCTTTTTAAGCCTACGAAATCCACTCTCAAAGTACTGGCTTGACTAGAAGTGCCGTTGTTTGACCCACCATTTCAATCTAGTGCCCCTTGCAGGTATCGCTCTTGTAGCCATATGACGTCACTTGACGCTTCTCTATAGTGTAAGGACGTAAAAGGACGTTACCGTGAGTTTCTTTTCGCCGCAGTGCTAAAGCAATTCGCAACCACCGCCGGAATTGATGAAGGCTGTACCACAACTAGCTTTTTCCAAGGAGGGGTGCAAGGGCCAAATGGTGGGCCCGTCCTCAACAGGTACACAATTTTGGGAACAAAGAGGCTCCCAAACAACATTAAATTTTGCCCTTTTTGGGTCCCCTGATGATGAATTTTGGGCCCCCTTTCTTTTAGAGGGATATACCTCCCAGAGCCATTTTTCTTGATCCTCCACATCAAGTACGGCCCCAAAGGTCTATTTACTTACCGTTAGTCTTTCCTTTGCTAAAAATTTGTTTTAAAATGTGGCGTCTAGGAGATTTTCTACTGAGTATTGGGGAACTTTATTTATGATGCTTTGCACGCCTACAATGACCTTGAAGTTTTATCTGTGTGTACGCAGTACTAATTTTAATCGTTTGCTAGTAAATACTGTGAGATCAAAAATCTAAAAGACTAATGCAGTTAAAATTAAAATTAATGATTCCAATAGATCGCCGAAGTAAAATTATAAGACACTAGCCTAGAAAATTATAAATTGTGATGTTAAAATACGAGAATCATTCCGGTTTGTGGCGACACAGTCTTTAACTTGATTCTGTTTCGTGTACTATTCCCAAAGCCACCCGAGACAGCAGCTACCACCCCAGCCGACCTTGGTGCTGTAACTGCGCGGCTGGCGATCTGCGCGTAGCTGTTATAAGGCAGGCCGGGTGTCCCTTTAATTTATAAAATACTGTATGCAATTTATTTTATTGTTCTTTTCAATTTAAAAGTTTAAGTTTAATAAATTTACCGCGTGTATTTTTCGCATGTTTTATGACTTAATGGAGAAAAAATGTAGGTGTGGACTTGATGGCTTTTTAAATGTATACAAATACACACTTGCTGCTGGCTTTTTACATATAGATTATCCTTTATCACGCATGTAATTTGACGCGCATATTTTAACGCATACGCATGTGTTTATGATATGTCACATGTTTTCTCTTGCCGTACGTTTTTGTTACAATTATATATTACAATGTCAATGAACTATTTGCGTGTTCTCTGTAAATTAGTTAAAAAAAAAATACAAACCCAGCCATTCACGGCGACGTGGATGTTTTTCTAATAAACTTAAAGTTAAAGTTAAACAATTAAAAATCGCCTTATTTGCTGCTTAACAAAACACGAGTCCATTAAACCAATTCTTATTACCTTGCTTATATTTTACAAAAACGCTCAGTGCATTCTATAATTTGTAATGCCGTTACCCAACCAAAGTGGTCGAACCTATGTTTTTTTGTGTGTGTAGGAGGGGGGGGGGGCGGGGTTTGAAAGAAGGGAAGGGGAGGGGAGGGGTGAGTCTGCCAACATTGAAGTTTTGCAATATCGGCGATGACTTCGTAAATTCATGAACAAACAACGTACACACACAAAAAAAATCCAAACAACAACACCACACACCACTCAAAAAACAAAAAAAACATCCACAATCCTACTACTTTCACCCTTTCCCCCCCCCCTTCCACCCGCTTTCTAAAAGCGTGTTTAATGACTTGTAGCTACAAGACTTCTAATTAAGGGCGTCAGTTGTTGTTTATCAAACACATCAACTCTTTAGCTCCGGTTCCACGAACACGCGGGTCTCTATGTGACTCACCCATCGATTTCTCCACGAGCTGTCAACGTGCGCCAGATTGGGGCGAAAAACTTGAGAAGGAAAAAAAAATTTCTCACTTCTTCAACACTTAATGTCATTTTTTCAGTATTTTCCTGCCAAATTTATCCCTCCTTTTACGCAGCCCGGCCGTTTCGTGATATTTCGTAAGAGCTTAATTTCATTATGCATAAATTCCATCACGTGCGTAATAACTCCAGTGAATGGAGACCCCAACCGCCCCCCCCCCCCTCCCCCTACGATTTCATAAAACTGCAAATGAGTCACCAAACGGATCCAATAATAATTACTCAATGATGGGGCTGGTTCTTTATTGTCATTTTGCTGATTCAATTGAGTTGAGGGGTGGGTTGGTTGGTGGGGAGGGGGGGGGACACGAAATTTCGTCATTTAGGCATTTTAGGTTCATTTACATTAGTAGAAGAGGGATAAGTGAAAACATTTGAATCAGTAACGCATATTAAGCTTATCGCAAAGTCGGAATGCCTCGGTTCAGATAAAACAACTAGCTCTGGTTGTTTGACTTTTTGATTGGTAGACCTCAGTGGGAGATGTGGCTGGATCTTGTTCTTCTCTGGTTGAGGTTTGTATAGTGGTGTGCCGCAGGGTTCTGTACTGGGTCCTCTCCTTTTTATTTTGTTTCTTAACGACCTCACTACTGGTCTTCCCAACAGAAGTTTGCTGATGACGTAACTGCATTCTCAAATCACTGATGACCCCACCAGTTCTGCGAATTCGCAGTCCTCTTCCGATAACTTAATGATTTGGTCCAGCGACTGGCAATTGCCGATCGCCACATAAAGTCGTTCGCAGTGAACATTGTATATCCCAACCGTCACTATGGCTATTCTTTGCTGGGGCACTCATTGCCGCACCGATATATTGTACGTGACCGCGGTATTTCGTTCTCGCTGTCGCACTACTAAATACCAAACGTCGTTTCTGGTTAGAGCATGAAGTTATGGAATGATTTACCCGAAGTCATTAAATCTTGTTCTAGTGTTGGAACTTTCAAAGTTCAATTATTCCGTCACTTGTTTAATTCATAACTTGGTCACCATCCTTCTTGCACTCTTTGTCTTCCCTTCTTTTTCTTTTTTTCCTCTGTCTCCCCCCTCCCCCAACCCCCACTGTATCCCTTCTTCTTGTTTACTTTAGTTTTTGCTATTGTCTGCTGACATTGTACATAATTACATGTTGGTTCGGGTTAGGTGTAAGAATGGGCCCAGCGCCTAAACCTCGCCCTTCGTGGCACAATCAATTTTTATTCTTGAATTTTGTCGAGCTTCGTACTTTCACGTGCTACAATAAAGTTTATTATTATTATTATTATTATTAATTCCCATGGTGGGCTGATTCCAAGTGTAGGCAGCTTTGCCAATTTTTTTTTTATTTCATGATAAATTGCTTACATTTTATAGGAGTCGGGTTGGTGGCTCATATGATGGTCGTGGCAAGCTACTAAAGTATTACAATCTTTTGCCTGTATAAAGCGTATATGCGACTATTCTCACAAAAAAAAATATCTCTTTTGGTTTGATGTATGTAGCACCGGCCTGAGCTAACGTACTTCTGGGTTTGTTTTTCGCCAACACACACAAGTCGTGGTGCAATGACAAATCCTTCATTTTCCTTTCGTCTTTTTTATTTATTTACTTATTTATTTATTTTTTCAAATGTTTGGACGAAGTCTTCTGCGTAACTTGGACAATGTGCTTGAAAATGGTAGCATTTACGAAAGCAGCATTTTCGTAGCACACGCTGGCCTTTTTTTTAATTGTGCTTTTTTAGTCTTCTGTGCAGCCGAAACGGCTGGAACGATTATAGCAACGACTTTGTTTGCCAATCCGTCCGTCGCCTTTTCAACTCAAGCTCGGTACCAGATAGAGGCAAACGGTTTTCACCATTAGGTTCAGCGTCTAAAAATAAGTTAAAATGAATAAAACAAAAACCGGAAGTATGAAGCGGAAGTGGCTCACACGTAGCCGGAAGTGGTCGACAAGTGAGCCAAATCAGCTACGGAACGGCACAGGATAGAGAAAAAAACAATTTTCACCATTGGATTCAATGTCCAAAGTTCAGCTAAAATGAATAATAAGAAAAAAACCGGAAGTATGAAGCAGAAGCGGCCCGAAAGTGGTGGAAGTGCACAGAACACCGGTTGCGACTGGGTAGTCGCTGCACTCGCTTGTTTTTCATTATCCATTGCAACCCAGTGTTAAGGCAGTGACACCGGCTGCGCAAGTGCAACAGATGACGCGTGCGTTAAAACGAAGCTGAAGGGATTCGCAACACATTCCTTAGGAAACCCCTCTTGATGGATGCTGTATGCAAACGTCACTTCATTAGACGAATGGATTTCCATAACGAATCAAGCATTCGAAGACGAACGAATACCGACACACAATTTTAATTCCTTCCCCTCTTCCCGCCCCCTTAATTTATCCCTTTCCTCCGTTCCCCCTCCCGCCCCACCGTCGATATCGGGGGGGGGGGGGTTGTTTCACGAGTTGCCGGTATAGAGGAATGTATGATGTTGGTGGGGGATGGGGGGGTGTCACTAACGACCTGGTCAAATAAAATTTAACGAGAGGCCAAATGAGGTCGGATCACACGTGCGTTTTATCTCCTTGGGACGGGATCGCTTTCGAGTGCGTGGGTTCTCCAGTTGCGGCGTTTAGTCCTCCCCCTCCCTCCACTCATGCAAGCTCCCCCAATCGGATCTTAATTAAGTCAAATGTCTGATGAATCATCATACGCTTGATAGCTGCAGCGCTATCATCATCACTAGCATCAGTTGTGTGTATGTGTGAGTGTGTATGGTGGCTTGGTAAAACGAAAGGGGTAAAACTTCTCTTACGCAGCGGCTGTTACGTCATTTGTTTCGTCTGCTGCGAAATAAGTCTGTGATGGATTTAGCTTGGTCCATACGAGAATTCCGGTTGTTTTCAGAAAAAAATTAAAGATTTCTGGAATATGTAAAAAAGATGCAACTTATTTCTTATTCTTGTAATATGCATCGCCAGTTTGGTCGCCTCATTTCACTAGGGACATCGAGCTCAGTGAGTTGGTACAGCGTTGTTACTGCTGCCTGGTTTCATCAATAAAATCGTATTATTAAGACTGCTTGGGGGTCCTGTAAGTCTCACCTGTCTTGAACTTCGTCGCTTGACGGCCGACCTTGTAATAACTTGAGGCGTTTTGCATGACTCGTGTCACATCGAAAGGGGGGGGGGGCCTTTTTTTCACTATTCCTGGATGCGAAAAGAGTGGGGGAAACCAGCTGAAGCTTCTTGGGAGCCGTTCAAGATTGGCCCTCTGAAAGTTCTTTTTTTGTAATCGTGCAGAACACGGTTTCAGCACCGTCCATTTCTTCGTTTCGTTAGTACCGGTGCACACGTGCGGTACCGCATTTGCGGTCGACGATGCGGTACCGCATTTGCGGGTTGGTTTATGTGCCATCTGTTGGGTACTGCACACGTACCTGCGTCGACGTTGCGTTACCGCCCGCCGCTCGTGCGGTCATTTTGCACCGCAATTCCCCCCCCCCCCTTCGGTCAACGCAGCGTTAAAAAAAACGCAATTGCGTCTCTGAGTACCTTGCGTGCCTTGAGCGGTGCACACGTCCGTCGTTTAGCAAAAGCGTTACCGAAAATGGCGTCCAATTTCGAAGAAATAGACATGGAGTTGTTTATTGGGGGAGTAAAAAACTATCCTGAAATATGAAATTTTGCGGCAGAAATGATTGAAGACTCATTGGAAAGTAATTAAAGAACTTATCCGAATTTTTTTAGTTAATCTGCAAAGGATGTATAACATATTTCCCTGGTACGTCTTAAATTAGTACATCAATGTAGTAACATTACGTGTGGCTTTCCCCAAGGCTCCATCCTTGGACCTTTACTGTTCCTTATTTTCTTCAATAACTTTTGTAACCTACATCTTCTTGGGCAAATGGTCTCTTTTGCTGACGACACTGCAGTTTTGAACTCGGCTAGCTCAACGACGATTCAGCATCAGGTTCAAAACGATGTGGATAGGATTTCAAGTTGGTTTAATGAGAACCAAATGAATTTAAATACTGCCAAAACTAAATACATTGTCATTGCTATCAAAGATGTCGAGTCTCATGTTCCATTTAACATTATTTACCATAAGACGGGTTTCAGTGTCAAGTGTACATGTCCCACGTTGGTGAAAGTTGAATCTATTCGTTATCTTGGTGTCATTTTAGACCAAAGAATGTGTTGGAAACAACATGTACAACACGTTTGCAATAAGCTAAGATACTCTTTGTACAAAATATACACTTTACGAAAAGTTGTATCATCCTCGTTCCTGAGGCAAATTTATTTTGCGTTGGTACAGTCGTATCTTCAGTATGGAATCGCGAGCTGGGGTGGAACTTATCTTACTAACTTGAAACCATTAATTACTCTTCAAAAAAAAAAATTATTAGAGCTTTGGGCTCCCATAAATACACGACACCGTCTGCCCCTCTATTCAAATTGTACAACAATTATTATCCCTTAGGCAACTGTTCGTTGAGAAAACTTTGGTTGTGTACAAAAAAACTGTTGGTCACACAGCTGTTGCTCTTTTTAATACTAGAGCTTACAGTCAGCTCCACATTTTGTTACCGAAAGCCAGACGGGAAATTCTGCATAAAAGTTTTCTATATCAGGCCCCTAAGATTTACAATGCCCTACCATTTCACTTTAAAACCATCCGATCAGCTCATTGTTTCAAATCGAAGGTACGCGAATGGATTATTGGGCTTGCTGACCTTGAATCCTTGTTTATTATTAATATTTAATATCCTTATTGTTTTTGTATATCTATCGAATATTTGACTTGTGTAGATATGTACTTGACTTACTTTTTTGTTTATATTTTAATCTGAAATATTTTAATATTATTTTATGCAGAATCTGTTGCCATCTATCGATTTTTAATTATTGTTTTTGTTGGTTCTGTGTTGCACACGAGTTTAGTCTGCAACACAGATTTACACTGTCACGATTTCGTTGCCATTGTAGCTATTGTAATGCTTTGGAGTGCATTAAACTAAACTTACTTAAAAAAAAAAGCACCAAAATTCGTCGCATTGGTTTGAAAATATATTTTTTCGTGTGCATTGATCGGCTGCGTCACTGCAGCTGCGCCGCAGCGTCGACGCGCGTTAATAAAACACACGTGTGCATTGATCGGCTGCGTCACTGCAGCGGCGCCGCAGCGTCAACGCGCGTTAATAAAACACACGTGTGCATTGATCGGCTGCGTCACTGCAGCGGCGCCGCAGCGTCAACGCGCGTTAACAAAACACACGTGTGCATTGATTGGCTGTGTCACTGCAGCGGTGCCGCAGCGTCCAACGCGCGTTAATAAAACACACGTGTGCATTGATTGGCTGCGTCACTGCAGCGTCAACGCGCGTTAATAAAACACACGTCTGCATTGATTGGCTGCGTCACTGCAGCGGCGCCGCAGCGTCAATGCGCGTTAATAAAACACACGTCTGCATTGATTGGCTGCGTCACTGCAGCGGCGCCGCAGCGTCGACGCGCGTCCAAGAAAACGCAAGTGTGCACCGGCGCTAAGTCGTATTCCTTCCTACTACCATTTTCTTGTCGATTTTCTTTCTAATTTGGATGCGTGTCAGTAGTCCAATATGACCCTTTACATTCCAGTTCAAAAGATAAAAACCAGAAAAAGGTACTAAATAAATCCAAATAACTAAACAAAATTACTACAAACCCTATTTTCAACAGAATAAAACAGATAGTGCAGAACTATCAAACAGATAATGAGGATAAAATAAATGCGGTTTAGAGTGGGGAAAAAAAGTAAAAAAGAACATTTAGATGACCAAATAAAAAAAAATTTCCAGGAAGTTAGAGAAGAAACGTTATGTGACAGACAGTATGTGATATGTAATATCGGTACATATGGGGCTCGGTAGATAAAACCCAGATGGATCGGCAATAAATTAAATTAAAGATATTTTCACTTCTCGTCGACAGATTTTGACGTTTGAATACACCATTTTAAAGGTTTTAAAGTTGTTTAAAGTGAAGATCGGTAATCGGGATCGGCTCAGCCTTACAAAATATGCTTTTAGTTGCTTACAGTTAACACAGTTACGTTGTTTCACCAGCACTTTATGGCTACTCTGTGTTTTTTATAAATAAAGTGCTTTTTAACTTTCTGATTTTTGTTTATAGTTAACAGACACATGTCTGCTAGTGAGGCCGGAATTATATTTATACACGAGTCAAGGTGCACTAGATTAAAATGTAACGGAAAAAACGGCACTTCTAGTCAACACAGTGCTTTGAGAGCGGATTTCTTAGGCTTAAAAGAAAGTTGTTTTCTCCAACAACAAAAATCGCGCGTTATAGGCTTAAGAAATCCAATCTAATAGCATTGGCTTCAATAAGACGATCTTCCTTTCTCTCTCCAGTTACTGGCTCCACCATAGAGTTATACACAATAATACTACGTCGTGTCACTGCCCTATTATTATATAGAGCCGTTGGAAACATTTTTATAAAACCGGTTTTGCTGACTGCATTATACGCATAAAAAAATTTTGTAATGTAAATCTTTGTGTTTTTCATACTAGATACTTATTTTTTAAACACTGATACTTTGTTAGAAATGTTGGAAATATTAAGCAAAATATGGGGTTAGTAATTCTTACTGTTTATCTTTACTGATTTTCGTATATCTTCATTTGTTACCTGATTACTTTAGTGATTTAAAGGAGAAACAGTACGAGTATAAATTAGCTAAGGTGAAAGTTGCGTAATTAACCTCAAAATGCAGCCATCTGACGATAAATAAATTTTCAGATTTGGAAAAAATGACTTGGCCAATTTGCCGAATAAGCTTTCGAAATCTCACAGAGGGGGGCGAATTGCCCCTTTGCCCACCACTAGTTACGCCACTGGGTGAACGTTAAAAAAAGGGGTACCCGCACCATCTTCAAACCAAGCATCTTCCCACTTTGTGTTACCCATCGACAAGAAATAAAATGCCTCCATACCAACCACGATACACCAAACAGTGCTTTGTTTCCCCATTCGTGGACCAACTTCACATGATTACTTCAGTTTCGGCTCCAAAGAAAAATCACTACTATTCGCAAATGCAGAAATCGTTTAGCGTCCTGTACGGCGCACCATTTATCCCCCTATAGTAGCCGTAATGATATTCTTCAGGAGGGTAGGAGATAAATTCTCCCCTCCCTCTCTCACTGTCTACTCGCAATTTCCCCTCTTCCCCCTTTCCACATGATTCTTCCATCCTCCTAATCATTCCTCTTCCCTCAAATCCCCTTCAATCCAGAGATTTGGCTGTCATTCCAATGCAGCGTATCCTGATTCCGGCCACACATTCATGTACGAAAGCCACTAAAAGGGACCTCTCCAGAAAATATAACTGCACATTGAACAATGTTCGATTTCCGTTGTGATGACCAGATCCGACGGTAAGCAAATACAAATGCAAACCTAGTGACTGTGACTTGTGACTTGTGACCTAGTGACTAGTGATGGAAACCCTTGGCTTTCCGCCCTCCCTATGTTCTTCGTCAGTCATCGCCAATAATTGGCAGTTTAAGTAGCTAGCAAAAAAAAATAGATATCACTGTTTGAAGAAACAAATTTGTTTGGAGAAACAAATAAAGAGTAATAACGCTTCTGTTAAAAAGCTGCTACAGTGGACGTTGGTTTGCATAAAGATTAATAAATGATACCAAAAAAACATACAATGGTGGAGGGATCGTCCAAGTTTTCGCCCTAAAAAGTAGTAATATCGGAGACAAAATGGCTGCCACCAAGTCTGAGGTCCGAACCGAGATTATTCAACAAGGTGTCAGTAAAGATTGAGTAATCAGATCTGGACTATCACAATTTTCGGTTACGATAATTAATTTTTAACATTATTTCAGGATGCTAACAGCTTTGGTCATCTTCCCCAGCGAATAGGCTATCAAAAAGGTTGGCTATCGGCCCCAACGGCTTTTTAGGATATTAAGAACTAAGGCCATTGGCCCTAGCGGCCACTGTCTTGTAGTGATTACCTGGACTGGATCCAACTTTCAAATCGGTAGCCATGGCAGGCGAGGCGGTGGCAAGCTCCAAGTTTCATCGTTTATTGGATTCTATAGTTCCACAAATGATTAGTTTAGACATGTCTTTTAATGGCAACCACTGAAAGTTACGAAATGCAAACATGGAAGCCATCTTTAATCGAGTTTGGTCCTCACCAGAACATCCCATGAATTCCATTCCTTCAAACATTATTCAGCAATTATAATTCTATTTGCGAAATAAGTTTTATGAAAGTCATCTGGTCGTGGTCATTGTGGCTGATCGTTGGGAAAGCTCAAACTACTGAAGAAAGTCACTAGATCGTGACTTAAAAGAAAACCCTGACAAAGTCCTTGTAGTCGATGCGTGCCGCCAAGGGCTAGGAACTCTTACACGAAAGAAAACGGGAGACCCCACTCAATCCGAACATTAGGATCGTCGTTTCTTATGATGGCGACGATCCCAATGTTCGGATTG
>JAHWFP010129779.1:0-11880 GCA_023313725.1 Lithobius niger
GACAGCTTCTCTTATACCTGTTTTTGCTTTGGGTGGATATCACAACTTTCATAGGACTTAGATCGCACGAAACACCACGCCTGTCAAATTTGGTTACTATGATAACAGAAGATCAGTGGCAGCATTAACTTTCCGCCGAAACGTGTTGCACCGCTCTGGACCGTATGGCGGTGAAGACAACCGCAGTACGAAAATAGTATATGATACTTGAATTAACTGGAAATAGTAGTAGAAAATAAATTAATAATAATTGTCGTAAAACTTATTATTGTTAAGGATCCTATTCTATTTTAAATCTATAAGAAGCAAGATTTTTATTAAAAATAAAACTCGTATTTACTTTAGGTGGAGCACCCTGACAGGGATTAATGTTCCTCCTACAGATCGTCTGCTGTCACAGTGAGTTACTTTCGGTTTCGGTTAAGTTTGTGATGAATGGTTGGGGAAACAAAACTACTTTATTCATGGAGGTGGCAGAAGGAAAAAAAAAACATTCCTATAAAAACTAAACAAACCAGTGAGTGCATCTGGCAACATTTCGTATACTTTCATAATTTCGTGTACACAGGAATTCAGAATTCAAGCGAGAAGCTACTGCTGTATTACACGAGGTGAAATTTTTGTTTTAAAGTTTGATGTTTAAAGGAGATGGTATATTCTCGCTTCAATTACAACTCGAGCGTAGTTTAAGTATCGATACATTTTCTCAATCACGAGTTGCATTCCTAAGCTGAAAAAAATACCTAGTGCTTCGTGCGAGGTGTTTTTATCAGCTTGGGAAAGTAACGAGTGGTTGAGAAAATGTATCCATAAAAAACGACTCTCTCGTGATATTACTATACTGCTAAAAACGTTTCGGGATTCAATTCATCCCGTTGTCGAGTGCTCTAGAGTGAGGAAAAATCACTTATCAAAGTCAAGGAACACTATAATTAAAAAGTTTAAAAAGTGAAATTTAAAAAAATAGCGAATGTTAAGCAGCCTGGTCAGAACAGATAGCAAAAACAAGACACCCGACCTCTCGCCTGCAAACGCAAATGAAGTTCGAGGTTTGCAGGGATGAGAGGTCGGGGTCTTGTTTTTGCTACCTGTTCTGGCCAAGCTGCTAAACATTTGCCGTTATGTTTTAAAATTTTACTTTTTTAACTTTATAATTATGGCATTCCTCTTGACTTTACATATGTGATTTTTCCTCACTTTTGACAACGGGATGAATTGAATCCCGAACCGTTATGCGATCATTGTGTTTATTTGTGCAATTTTAGTAGGCTTTACTCTTTTTAAATCCTGCATTGCATTCAGCTGAGATATTACTACTGCTAAATGTTCACAACCACGAGTTGCATTCCGAAGCTGATAATATACCGAGCGCTTGCGCGAGGTGTTTTTATCAACTTGGGAATGTAACGAGCAGTTGAGAAAATGTATCCGTAAAAAACTACGCGCTCGTGATGGTGTCCTCCCGTCAGATCGAAAACCCTATCAAATCGAAATTATCGAACATCCCAAATAGACAGATTTTCTATTTGATGGTATTTCTATCCCATGGGATGTTCGATTTATTTTTTTCCCCATCAGATAGAATTTTTCCCCCACTAGATAGAAAATAAATCCCATTAACTAGAAAAAAAATTCCCGTTATATAGAAAAAAATTTTCCATTAGATAGAAATAGATTTTCCCGTCGGGTCGAAAATTTTCTATCTGACGGGCCGTACGATGCATTCTACCTGTTGGCTTTTCGATCTGACGAGCCTGAACACTCGTGATATTGTTACTGCTAAATGTTCTTAACCCTAAGTTACATTTAGAAGCTGAAAAAATGCCGAGCGCTTGCGCTTCGGTATTTTTATCGGCTTCGGAATTTATCGATACTTAAAACTAAACTCGAGTGGCATTTGAAACGAGAGTATATCATTTCCAAAGTAGTTTTGTTTCCCCAACGATTCACCTTAAACTTGCCGAAAGTAGTCTACTCGCCGTGAAAGCTGAAGATTTGTGTAGGATGAACATTAGTACAGTCACAGCGCGTCAACCAAAGTCAAATACGTGTATTATTTTTAATGAAAATGTTGTTTCTCTGATGTAAAATAGAATTATTATCCGTAACATTACTAAGTTTTACGACAATTATTATTAATTTATTTTCAACTATTTTCAACCGCAGTACGTATTATATTTATGTACTGCGGTTGCTTCTACCGCCATGCTTCGAATTTTAGCGGCGATTAGCACTTGGGCGGAAGCTGGTGCTGGTTGATCATCTGTCATCAAGGTAACCATGATTAATCGTGCATTGCTGGGAAGCCACATCATGCTTCATGTTTGTTGAGAAATTAGCATAGGCCTACTAAATGTTCTGTCATCCCTTGCTTTACGTGACAGAGACCGAGAAACCAGATAATTCGATCATAAAAACAAAGCAGAGAGACAAA
The DNA here is from genome assembly GCA_023313725.1 of Lithobius niger. NCBI lineage: Eukaryota > Metazoa > Arthropoda > Chilopoda > Lithobiomorpha > Lithobiidae > Lithobius > Lithobius niger. The sequence continues at coordinate 2,435 of JAHWFP010129779.1, forward strand.
GCTGAGAGTTTCATCTGATAAAATAACGTGTGCTCGTTTTATCAGTGTGAAGGAGGTGTGATTGGCTGGTGGCTGCCGTTTGCTGGCTTCCCATTGGTTGGTTAATTGCCTTTAGAAAATTATGAAGGTGTATTTTTAAATTAAAATAACTATAAAATGCTAAGGACTTTTTTTTTACTTCTGCCTATTGTCAAGCGTTATGAATTTACGATGACAGAACCGTCTCTATTAATTCCTAAATCTTCCATAACTACTCTAAAACATTTGGTACCATTAAATCGGTCCATGGTAGAAATGAAAGTCTTATGGAATGAAATTGTTGCACAAGCTGGTAAAAAAAACGACGGGCTAAGTAAGCTTTCCATTGATAGTGAGCACAACTGAACCTATCGTGTTTGGTGCATTTTATAGGCATTTTATGGCAACTATATTGTATAAGTTGTATGACTGATTTAAAGATGGTTTGTGTTCTGAGTATGTTACATGGCCATCAGGCAGCCCATCGTACATCATGTCGAACTCGACGTGTAGCTCGACGTATTGATCATATCAGGGATGGGCGTAGCTCCATTTCAACGGATTCGAGTCAATCACCTCTACATCAAGTGAACACCAAATCAAGTCAATACCCAAATTCCACTGAGAAGCAATTCAATTTCAGATCCATTCCATCTCCAATTCATGAGTCAGATTCAATTTCAACCAAGTCATTGCCATGTTTCAATGCAATTCACTTCACTGTTGTATTCTCTAGTTCCTAATTCAACCAATTCCAACCAGTTATTTTTCGGTCTTCAATCTGACAAATGAATTTCAATTCATTGACTTGCTGTTGCTCCAATCTTAGTCCCAGTTAATTCCTGGTTGATTCAACAAATATTTTGACCAATTCCATTCAATTCCACCAAATTCAATCTTGGCAAATTGTAGGATATTGCCGAAAATTTAGACGATTTTGGTGAATTTTCTAGCTGAAGTTGGCTATGATCGATTTGATTTTTGGGGAATTGTCTTGAATTGGGTATGGTTGCACCTACAATCCAGACTGAATCAAATCAGGTCAAACCAAGGCATTTTAAGTCAAATAGAAATAAAATCAAATGTAGGCAGTGCCATTCCAATCATGACTTGGCAAGTCAAGTCGATCTGAGCGGAAAAAGGAGTGAATTAATGATCAAGTCAACTCCTATAATTCCGGTAACTTCCCAAGTCAAGTCCAAATTAAGTCCTGGCTGGAAAGGCCATAGTGCCAGGGTGGCAATGGCACATTGGCCCTCCCGTAGATTCGTAAGGGGGGGAGGGGGCCTTTTTAGATTGCTTAGTTACAAATGAAATTTCTGAGGTTCATGATTTTTTTTCTTGTCGTAATTTCCTGGTTCGACTTAAAACCTGGTCCCTTCCCTCGTCATTTCATACTTATCCTTAGATGACTAGACTACAAAGACTTAGGGACCGGCCATTATTTATGTGTCACTACTAGCTTCTGCAGTATTTTCAATATTCTTTCTAGAAAGTTGCCTCTTGGTTGCAAGACGGGTGTAAGGAACATTGGTGTTTTAAAGAACATTTTTAACGCAATCTTGTCCTTTTGTGAAAAACGAGGCACGTTTCCCTTACATAGTGCATACTAGTCGGTGCAAAGTACTTACTTAGTTTGGCTACAGGGAATCATCTTCAAACAGTCTCAATAGGCATATGAAAAGTGAATTTTTTTGGGGAGGGGGAGTGTTACATTATTTTTGAACCCTGAATGGGGAGGCCTAGATGTTTTGAGGGTTTCTAAGCGAAGGGGGTCACGGAAAAATTTGGTGGTCCCATTTTTAATTCCTCTGCGCCTCTTCCCCGTGCCGTAAAAAATAACCAGTCTCTATTGAGCTCGAATAATTTACCCCACACTCTACGGAACTGTGTTAGGAGGGCTTTTTTTAAACGTCATGGCAATTGGGCCCCACAGGGCTGCCATTCCGGGCCTGGTCAAGTCTCGTGGAAATGAAGATTAACAAAATCAATTCCGTCCAATTCATTACCTGGAATTGTCTCTTGTTGAATCAAGACACACGCCAAGATAACCGACAACATCCAGATATATACAGGGTGATTCATAAAGTACTGAAAAATAGGCTTATGATTGTAAGCCTATAAAATGTAGGCCTATAAGTTGTCGGTCTATACAATGTAGGCCTATTATTGGGATGCCTAATTTTATTAGCACATGAAACAAAACCTTTGTTCAATCTAATAAAGGCTTGCTATGTGCATCCCTTGAATTACTTGTGCGGATCTCCACCTGCACTTGACGGGGAAGTTTTGTAATTGTGTTGTAGCAAACTGCATGTTGTCAGGTCGTAGGTTTAGTATTACAATTCCGCCGTAGCCACCTTCTTTGAACGTAGAAGTTAAACGTTTGGTTTGAACGTGTAGGCCCCCCGAAGTACACTATTGAGGAGAGGATTGAACTAGTCCTGCTTTGTGGCATGGAGGGAGCCAACTTCCAAACCACTGCAGCACTTATTGACCAATTTCACGCCCGCCATCCAGACAGAGATAGGCCGTGTTACAACACAGTCAATAATTTTTTTCGGAAATTTAAGGCAACAGGGTCTGTGGCAGACGAATGGGGAGCACGTTCGGCTACAGATGAAGAAAGTACGCTTGCCGTAATTGAGTCTATCGAAGCAACCCCTCAAACCTCACTACGAAAACTTGCCCAGCATCTTTACACCAACCAAACAGCCATCCACAGAATCCGTAAGAAACACGGGTACCATGGATACAAACTCGCCACTCCACAACACCTATATGAGGAGGACTATAACAGAAGACTACAATTCGCACAATGGGCTGTTGAAACTATTGATGGAGATGCCACTTTTCCTACGCCGTCTGGCAATCAATGACGAGGCCCATATTTCATTACACGTTGTGCCTAACAAACAGAACACACGTGAACACAGCATAACAAACCCACATTAAAGAATTGAGGGACACCACCAACGCAATCCCAGCACGAATGTGTGGTGCGGGTTTGTGGGTTCACGGTTGATAGGACCATTCTTCATTGATGGACCACTAAATGCTGAACGGTATTTACAGCTGCTCCAAAACGAGATTCAACCATCCATCGAGAAGGAAGTGCCGCTTGCCCATCATAATACCGTATGGTATCGGGACGATGGCGCTCCTCCCCACTTTGGACGCACTGAACGGGAGTGGTTGGATCAGACCTTTGGTGGCAGGTGGATTGGGAGGGGAGGAGCAGTAGAATGGCCACTCAGAAGTCCTGATCTAACCATTCCTGACTTCTTCCTATGGGCTACTGGAGGAACAGGCTAGGCGCAGCACTACATAATCCGGGTTCCGTTCAGGAGCTAAGGCAATGTATTGTTGAGTTCTGTCACATAATTGTACTGGATGATTGAGGGAGTTATGAGAAATCAAAGACTTCGCCATTGCATTGCAGCACAAGGCGGACGATAATGTAGTGTTAAATTAAAGTGGATGTAGCTTATTTTCATTCTGAACCAGGAAATATCTAATCTAGACACACGCTAGTGTGTCGCACCAAGTTAGGCAACAAACATCACAACAATTCAATTGTCGAGGTTATAAACCATTGTAGCGCGACGCCATAGCGTCAGTGTCTAATATTGGAAGCATAGTTGCGCACATTTCAGCTGCTTGAGGAAAAATAATAATGCGGTACAAAAGCTTAAATTGTGTTGAAATCGAGAGCAATGATCCACCTGACAAAAATTAACTTGTGTTGGAATGCCAGCTAAGCTGCTTTCAATGCAAAATCTGATCCTCAATAACGTTGTAAATGTAACATGCCGCTCATCCCCATGTTAATTTTCTTAGGGTGATTATTCGTCGATACCGAGATAACGTGAAGGCTTCCAGCTATGAAATTGGATGAATGGTTGCAGCACAATACGAACTGTGTACCTTTTATTATTTAGAGGTTTGCATGGTTTTCGGTTTGGCAATCCAAATGTACTGCAATACATGAATATGGTTGAAAATATCACCGGGTCACCGCATTTCATAACGTTTCAGTTACGGGTTCAAAACATGAGTTCATGAAATTCATTAAATTTGACTAAATTGTTTAGTGGTATCAAGGTTGGGCAATCCAAATGGACATGAATACGGTTGGATACCAACGATTTTCAAACATTTTCGGTTACTGGGTTTCAAATCCTGGTTTCGCAATAAAATGTTGCCCAAAGTTAATGAGGTAAGATATTAGATGAGCTCACTAGGCTTGTAGCTTGGCTACTGTAGGGGCCGTGCTATACCTGTTGAGTACATTTTATTTATGGGGGGGGGAGGCAGGAACTACTACCGCATTCATTTATGACGGGCTTTCTATTGGTACAATAGCCTAAGCTGCATTGTGCAAAACTTGGAGTAATCGTGTGAATATCATCATTTTATTTGGACTATTATAGGCCTACATTTTATATAGGCCTGCATTTCATAGGCCTACATCTTATAAACCTACGTTTTATAGGCCTATTTATCAGTACATTATGAATCACCCTGTATATGAGCACGGCGACCGCTAAACACGTTGTGTCTTCACAGCTAAGGTAGTTTGGCTGTTTTTAGCCATCCGCGCAGCCATCTGAAGAAAAATAACAATGCGACAGAAAAGGCTGAAACTTGTTTGATCGGGAGACTTTGGTCGCCTGACAACATAAAAGTCACTGTTAGTGACACAGCTTAACGTTTTCTTGTTGAAAAAACGACGTGGCTATTAATATTTGCCTAACTACTAACTATTACTGGCTACGCTTTTTTTGTATCTCGAAAATAAATTCTTCCATACGGTGAATAAAGCTGGTTCTTAGCTGAGTTTAAGGTATTGCTTTGGAGATGTGTCCTTTTCATATGGCATCTTCTAATTGGTCAAGTGGTTCAGGGGTTAGGACCTCTAAACGACCAAATTGATTGTGTTACATTGTTTTAAACATTGTTAATATGCAACAAGGCCAAACTGAATATTTAATAAATCCGTGCGTTTGCAATGAGATACTGCAGTACTTATAAGAAATACTAATTCATATCAAAAACCAAAACTGGTAAAAGGAACCGCCAAGTTTCAAATGGTTCGCCCCTTCAAAGGAGCGATATCAACACACCAAAACATTCGCCAAGTTAATCGCACCGACGAATAGTTCGAAAGTTAAATGAAAACTAGAACATGGCTACTTTCGGTAGCAATGTTCAAGTTTTCATATAACGTCTAAAGTATTAGTCGGTGCGATTAACTTGGCGAATGTTTTGGTGTGTTGATATCACTCCTTTGGAGGGCAGAATCATTTGAAACTTGGCGGGCCATTTACCAGTTTTGGTTTTTGAAATGATAACGGTTCTTTTTTTTTAATTGTGTATCAGACTCAACTCAAATAGCCTGCAGATGTGTAATAAAGTGCCACGTCAACAGTAGCTTGAGTGGTAATTTTTCTAATATTTTAATTTCGTATCACTCCTTTGAGAGGCCGAACCATTCTCAATTTAGTCGTCTCTTTATTAGTTTTTGGTTTGTTTTAATTTTTTTAATTTTTTTTTATTTAGTTCATATCACTCCTTTGTGAGGCCGCCCCATTCTCAACTTGGTGGCCCCTTAACCAGTTGTTGGCTTTATTTTGATATTTTGTTTGTTTTTCGTGATTGGATGAATAGTAGACACAATTTCTTTGAGAACGTTGTTTAGATTTGTGAGGACACACTAGTATGTGTCTAGATACGCACGTCAGTATTCACGTTCTCATTGTCCGAACTTTGGCCGTCCAATCAGACACAATGCCGACAATACTAACAATGGTTATAACAATACTTTCGTACTTACGCGCCCTCCCACGCCTTTCCCGTTAAGCCCCGAGGCTGAACCAGAAAGGGTATACAGTTCGTATCGTACTGCAGCCATTCGTCAAATTTCATAGCAATGTCCGTATCGGTGAATAATCACCAAATGGGAATTTACATGGGGATGAGCGGACTAGAAGTAACTAACTAGTAACTAGAAATTAGAAAACTAGTAACACATTTGCAACGTTATTGAGGGCCAAATTTCGCATTAAGAGCTACTTATAGCTGACATTCCTATACTCAAGTTAATTTTTGTCAGGTGTGTTATTGCTCTCTATTTTACCACAATTTAAGCTTTTGTGCCGTATTATTATTTTACCCCTAAGTACCTGAAATGTGTCAAACTATGCCTCAGGAAATTAGACACTGACGCAATGGCGTCGCGCTACAATGGTTTACAAGATTGACAATTGAATAGATGTGATGTTTGTTGCCGAACTTGGAGCTTCTAGATCATTTGATAAACGGTGACTGCTTTCCTCAAAATCTAACGAAAGCCAACAAAAATAAATAAATGGACCAGAAAAGTAGATTGATGTTTCCATCTCATAATTGGTAAGAAATAAAATGGATTTCATCAATTTGGACCAAATAAATCTGATATCTATCCAAAAACAAACCTTGTTAAGGATTCCCGGCAAGCTTTTCGGCCGTGTGAAGTCGTGATATCAACCGCCAAGCTCTTTCGCCGAGCTAATCCCACCGACTAAGACTTCAAACGTTAAATGAAATAAATGAAAATTGCGCAGTAAGCGTTTGATATCACGATTTCACACGGCCGAAAAGCTTGCCGGGAATCCTTAACAAGTTTTGTTTTGGGGTAGATCAGTTCTCCTAGTCCGTAAAAGTGGAATCGAGATAATTAATTCCAAGTCCGGAATTGACTTGTGCCCATAACTGGCTCATATTTCTCAATCTGAAAATTCACCAACATCTGAAAAGACAATGAGATATTCCTGGACGTCAGTGGTTGACCTTCTAAATTTGTTTTGTCAATTGTAGAGTTGGTATAAAATTGTAGTTGACAATGGTAGATGTGGCGAGGCGTGAAGTAGACACGATGTCGATAAGTTTTCGACCATTCATTGTTATCAGTTTTTCACTGTTTTCAATTCTGTTAAAAGACTAGCAGTACTGTCTTCCGTGCTTGTTCTCGTTATTTTAATTATTGTCAACTCACTTGGTTCCATGCACTCAGTTCCATTTTTTGGCTTGAAAATGTTCAACAAGTTAAACAATTTTTTTTCTTTTCAACTAAAAACCATATCGATTTGGGGTCCAAAACCTTGCGACGTTAATTACAATTTGTGAAAGTCCATGGATTTCCTTAGATCAGTCTATCAACGAAGAGGCTCAAGGCAGCAAGGACCTGAGTGTGATGAACCACACTGCTCGTGTCCAAATTATAGTAAATTCGATTTTAAAAGAGCTGCAGATATTTGTTTAATACAAACACTGGAATGATTTTCGAAACGAAATTTAAAATGTTACTTTTTCGACACAGTTGAACTCGTGTTATTTCATCACTCTGTGTTAAACTGAAAAGTGACACAGTTAAAATTTCTTTTCGAAGCTCCCAGTGTCATTTAAGGTATATGTGATGATTAACTGTGAAGTCGAAATTAAAATCGGCAAATAAGTAAATGATAAATTACAAGATAAAAGGAAACCGTGCACACAGTCAGCACTACCGACACGCTTTGTGTAAAATACACGATACCCTTGTCTGAGAAAGAAATAAAAACGATATTAGACCAGACTGGTCTAGACCCCAACAGGACCACCTTTTACTAGCCAGGCCTACTACCTATGAGAAAATCTGAACAACTTCTCAGTTCGGCTAAAGCATGTGTTCAGCGTCTCTGTCCCCGCAACGTAAGTTGAAAGAGTTCGTCTTGTGTTCGAGTTCCAGTAGCGGAGATTTCGTTTCTTTGCCAGATCATTGTATGATTTTTCTCAAGCGATAGCCGTTTATGCCGACCGTCTTGTGAGACTATCTGCCAGGGGCGTTAATGCTGACTTTCTGCCAAGGGTGCAACGAAGGCAAAAAACTGGGGGAGGGGGGGGGAGGGAGTGAAGGCAAAAACTTCCAACTGCTTCTGAAAATCCGAGGATTTTTTTTTTTGGTATTTCTTCTCCTTTTACCTATTATTAAGGAGCTTCGTCCTGCCTCACCTTATTTCGGATTGAGGCACATGTTTCCAACTTAAACCTTTTGCTTAGGGTGGAAAGGGGTATCGCATCCCTCCCCCACACCTCCCTCTATTTAACGTCTGCTAGGTTAGAATTGGACTCTTCCATAACTTTTAGGTGGCAGCCATTTGACATTTTTCTACCACTCGCAGCGAAATGCTAGATTTTTTTTATTTAAGTGTTGATGTCTTCCCACTCTCTAAACTCCTTTGATACCCCAAAATCTACCGACTCAAAGACGATCGTAGCAGTTGTCACTCCGGCGACACTCAACGGGTCAAAGGGTTTTTTTTAGCGAGCGTTAACCGCGCCCGGTCATCTGCCCTATTCCGTGTTCAACAATTGTGTGTTAATTCTTGTCGATGATTCCGCGCAACAATAGCTTAGGCAGTTCCCATTCTATGGGGAGATTCCTTCTTGTCCTATATAACAGCTACGCGCTGTTCTCAGCCCGCGCACGCTGCCGTTATACCGTTTCGCGAGATTCGGTGTAGTAATAACGTCACTTCCGCTCGCTTCTTCACGTGACTTAGCATTGTGCATGGATTCGAAAACATCAATGAAACGAGGGTCACGTGGCAGCATGAACTTAAAATTGTGTCATCATAAATCGGAAACGACGATACGTGACGAAAGTAGAGCCCACATCTAAGCGCGCCAAACGGAAAATACGACCAGGAAGCCCAAAAAACATTTCCCCAATATTCATCAGAAAATCTTCTACAGACACCACGTTTTAAAATGGATTTTTTAGCAGGGATTGATTAACGGTCGGTAAATAAACCGTTGTGACCGTACTTGATGTGGTGTATCGAGAAATAATGTCAGGAATCTTGTTTGGAAGGTATGACCCTTTAATCTTTTTTTTTTTTACTAAGACACTCAACAAGTTCAACAAAACTACGTTTGCTGTGCGTTGAGTTGATCATGTCTCATATCTCGAATATAGCGTGTCGTGTATTATGAGTAATAATATAACGAGAGCGTAATTTTTTATCAATAAATTCTCTCAACCAAGAGTTACATTCTGCGCTCGCGCGAGGTGTTTTTATCAGCTTGGGCATGTAACGAGCGGTTGTGAAAATTTATCGATACTTAAACTACGCTCGAGTTAGATTTGAAACGAGAATATACCGTCTCCCGTAAACATCAACTTTAAAATAAACATTCAACTTCCATAACACGGCCTAGTAACTTGTATTGCAGTGGTTTCTCGCTTGAATTCACAATTCCTGTTTGCACGAAATGATGAAAGCGTACAATTTGTTGCCACATGCACTCACTGGTTCGTTTAGTATCTGCAGGAATGCTATTTTCTACTGTCGTCACCATGAATACTGTAGTTTTGCTTCCCCAACAATCTATCACAAACTTAACCG
>JAHWFP010129785.1:2145-15063 GCA_023313725.1 Lithobius niger
AAGAATCCAGAAAAGTTTGGATTTATCAACCATTAGCGGAGTTATTTTCTGCATTTTAAAACATACCAAAAAAAAAAAAAACATGTTTCAGGAAAAAATTCCACCCCCTTCCAAAAAAATAGCTGCCAACAATTTCTCTGCACTCCCCTCCCCTCCCCTTGGGCATTCCTGCACCAGGATTCCCACTAAAACACTAAAATAATTTCCCTGAGTTTTCCAGGTTTTCCGTAGTAATTGAGGTTAATTTCCACGTTATTTACCAACATTTCAGGAAGGAAATTTTTCCACACTTTTACCAGTTTTACGGCTCACTTAGTGAAAAAAGAGTAGCTCGATTTAATGAATCTTTAAAGTGTTAATACGGAAGTACAAGGATACATTTTATTTTACCACACTGTCTTAACAAAATATGTTTAATGCACTCAGGACTAGGCTTAAAATTGTGGCTTTGTTTTTTCATTGAGTTTTCCAGTTTTTTGTGTGAAAAATCGTAGACCTCCCTGAGTTTTCACTGAGTTTCAAACGTAGTTTTAATTCCCTGATTTTCCCAGGCTTTCCAAGTTTTTCAGGTTGGTGGGAACCCTGTGCATGTCTGTCACAGGCAGTTCGCTCCTTTCCCTAATTAGTCAAATGGTACTGGTGTTTAGAAGTACTCCAGTACCATCAGCACCAGTACCGACACCACTACCAGCGCCGAATCAGCCTCCAGTGACGTCTGCAGCCGAAAAAATATAAGGTTGACTTCATTAAGTCACGTGATCAAAACGGCCAATCAGATGACAAAATGACGGAAGAAAGACACGAAACTTTACTCGATTTGACAGATCAATCTGGCACAACTCACCGAACTATAGGAAATCATGATTGCGATGAAAAATGTCGTACGACTATTCCAATCAATGTCTCTTATTTTTTCTTTTGTCTGTGTGTAAGGAAGTGGGGGAGGGGGGTGGGGTTGTGAATGAAAGCAGGAGGAGGAAAAAAAGGTTTGGGTTTTCTTGACTTTATGAAGAAAGAACAAAGCTTTTTCGATTAACTTCAGGCCGGGAACCCGGAAAAAATAGAAGAGTTTATTATTGGATCCGGTTCTCCAATATTTAATGACGAGGATGCATTTGTCTTACGTTGTTCAAGCAAAGGAAAGTTGAAAAAAAAAAACGCTTTGAAAAAATATCTTAAAAGGAATGTTTGTTTTTCCCGTGGTATCGTGGAAAGCCTTGCAAGAGGTGGTAAACGAAAATTTTAATAATATCGACTTTTAAAGTTAGGCAGTAGAAACTGCCTGATGAATTAACATTAATTGCCGTGTGTGCTAAAGGACGTAGCTGTAGTTTTGCGAATTTCACGGTGGTTTTTCCGTATAAATCTCAATAATAAAACGTAACCATCATGAAAAAATGGTATGGATTACGGAAGGGCAATGAGCCAACTTACACCGTTCCAACACAATTTAAAATTAATACTGTCGTTTTTAAGAACTGTATAAGAGGGACTTTGTCAAGTGCTAATTTAAAGGCTCCCACTGAGACTGCACTAGCGGTAACGCCAGGAAGCGAGTTCCAAGGTGCTGACACCCTCATCGCCAAAAAAAATTTCGTCTACACTCAAATCTCGATGTCTGGACTTAGTCGTATCTTGATTACAAGACCACGAGTTGAATGGTTCAAAAAGAGGTAAGTCCACCAAAAAAAAAAAGACCGTGAACAATCTTATACGTAAGAATTAAGTCTGATTTCAACCTCCGAAGTTCAGGTGGCTCTAGACCGGCCCTCCGCAAACGATCCGCAAAACGATCTTTGTAGCCATGAATAAATAAATACTGTAAATAAACCATTCACTTACCAAATAAAAAAAAAAGTTTTGTACACTTAAAAGCCTACAAATTGTGTCTGGTGTGGAAATGTGTGATATTTCTTTTGGGTTGAGTAAAAGTTTTAAGCTCTGAAGCAAATGAAAATGAAATGAATGACGTGAAATGTTATTAATTATTTTAAGTTTTTCAAATGAAGAAAAACTATACAAAAAGAAGAGCCTTTTTGAGCTCGTCTTTTTGAGCCTGTCTTTTTAAGCTCGAGAGAAACCCGAGACCCTGTCTTTTTGAGCGCGAGAGAAACAAAAAATACAAAAAAAGCACAAATGTAAAATAAGAAACTAAAAACTGTATAACACTATAAAAAAAGTTTAAAAATTAAACAAAATTAAATAAATAACTAAAAAATATAAAAAATACTACAAAAAAATTGCTTTTCAGTCGATAGATGTTTCTCTCACCCACCTTACTGGGAATAAAACAACCTTTCACAGTAGACCTTTCATTCTTGGCCTGCCATCGAAAAAAAAAGGTTTTTGCTCCCACAGAGGCTTGGTTGTGTTAATTCAATACGGTGTTTTTTAAAGGGTGTTGAAGTGAAATAATGGATATTCCGTGTATTTAGGCGAAAAAACACCTACAGTAACATTTCTGATTGTTACACATTTGGCCCATTTGTATTTCCTAGATTCAAGAAACAAATAAAGTAGTAAACATTAGCAATAACGGAGAAATACAATGTAAACAACAGTGCGAACTGTTAAAGAAGACAAGAGAGCAACAGTTCGAAACAATTCCCGTTGTCATCATGATTCCAGGATCTGAACACGGTTATTTCGACTGGACTTCCACTGCGTATGTTGAGGTCCTCAGTACGTCAGTTTGTTATGCTGACGTTAATTCATACGGCAAGTTAATAGCTATCCTGATAATTTCACATTAGTATAGTGATCTAGTGCATTGGACACCTAATCCAAAGACCGGTGTTCAATTCTCCAACTCACGACGTCAAAAACGCATTAGAGCTCGTATCCCCATGGAACCCACAGAGCTGTGAAGATACACAAATCAAAAACGAATTAGAGTTCACTCGAACGAAATTAACTATAATTTGAACTCCAATTCCAGGGAACAAGAATTGTTTTTCGTCACTGGTAACACCAGAAAGTTTATGGACTTTTGTTTCGTCATTATTGCTGCTCACTTGTCACCCTTAGCTGTTCACTTTCTTGACTCCATTGTATTTTTACGTTTTTTTTCCCTGAAACGCAAAACACAATATTTTTTTTTGTACTTACGTAAAGGCAGTACGAAGAAGAAGGGAAACCAGCATAGAATGAACACTCCCACAACAATCCCGAGAGTTTTTGCCGCCCTTTTCTGCCGTTTGAATTTCGCCAGGCGTCCCTGGGGCCCTGTGAGAACGACCCTATGGTTAGGGCTAGGTCCAGCCAAATTATCACACGACTGGTGATGAAAACGGGCCCCGCCGCCCGTATGAACACGCAAGGTCACCTCCGACGCTGCGTGACTGCTCGACGCGTCCGAAGTTTTCGTCGTTTTCACACCTTTCTCTAAAAACTTGGTCTGTCTCACTGCCGCCCGGTAGATCCTGAAGTACACTATTAAAATGACGATGGTGGGGATGTAGAACGAACCGGAAACGGAAAAGAGCACGTAACCAAGCTGGCTTGTGACGTTGCACACAGAATCGTCTGTCGATGGTGGCTCCTTCCAGCCGAAGAGGGGCCCGATGGAAATAACAACGGATGAAGCCCAAACGACCAATATGAGCAGAATAGACCGCTTCTCCGTCATGATGGTGGTGTAGGTCAGCGGACGAGACACGCCGATGTATCTGGATGAGAGACAAAGAAAAGTGTTAGGAAAAAGTATGCACAAGGTTCGTACATTACAGATGAAACTATTTTCAAGGCTTTTTCAAGACTTTCATGGCTAACTTGCAAACAGTTTCAAGGTTCATTGCGTAGTTACTCAGCTAGACCATCAAAATTGCCTCTTCCAGTATTTTACCAATTAGCACCGCTGTGTTCTCAGTTTTCAGAGGGAAGCTAAACTGTCGTCAACAATAACGAACATTTTGTCCTCCCTCCCAACAGCGGCAGAGGAGGAATACAGTAACTAACAGAAAGTAGAACAGCACTTGCTCAGCTGCCCCTTCGGCAAAACTTGTTTGCACTGCACTGGAACTCTCTCCCTCTCTTTTTTCTGTCTCCAGTCCAGTCCGAGTGAAGCACTTTTCTGTGAAGAAATAGATTCTACTGGCAAACTGTTTCTATTCATTTATTTACTTTTTTTTATCTAAATAAATATTACTGCTGTGGTATTAATCTCATTCTACACAAACTACACTCACAAAATGCAAGGCCATTTCAAGGCTCCAACAAAAAAAATTGTAATATTCAAGGTTTTTCAAGCCTTGAATTTTCGGTTTTCAAGTTAAAGGTTTTTCAAGAAATCCAGGGCCGTGTATATGAATCCTGTATACAAGTTATATAGCTCATTCGATCAATCCGGTTTCCGGAAAAAAATGCCCCCGACAAAACGCCCCCAGAAAAAAAATGCCCCAACTAAATTCCCCCAGGAAAAAACGCCCCGAGCTAAAAATGACCCTAGTAGGGGAAAATGTTCTAGTGGTGGTCATCGTAGCAGAGGCTCAGACTTGAGACGGTCCATGTACACGAGTATGAGTTTGATTCAAATGATTAAAGCGCCAAGAAATTCATTAAAAAAGAATTATTTTTGCGTATTTACTAAACTCTCCCTTTCCAATTCACATACTTAGCTACTTTTTCCCTTACACTAGCCTTCTTTCGCTTTCAAAATCGTCTAGTGATTGAGGTTCAGAATTGAGCTGGTTTGTGTATACGAGCAGTAGTTTGCTTCTGATGCCTTAGAGCTCAAAAAAGTTTATTTTTAAAAAATGTCATAAAGGTACAACTATTATGAAAATCATAAAGGTGCAAATTCGCCAGAGGAAGCCCAACAGGGAATGTGGAATTGCTCACAATTTTAATGTCACTGTTTTAGTAGTACGAGTTTTTTAAGAAAAACCAGTGTATCTTTTACAGTAAAGAAAATGCAAACGGAGAGCATATCATAAATGTACAAATTCGCTATAGCTGAATCTCTACTGGGGACGAAGAATTGCTAACAATTTTAACCTTTGTAAAAATTAATTTCTTTGAGCCTTAAGTCATCTGAAGCACACTCATGCTCGTATAGATGAAGCGGCTCAATTTTGAACCGTACTAGTTACTGTAGTGTATGTAGTTAAGGATGGGGCGAACCCTGAGATGCGAGCCATTTATCCTGGGAGCGTGTTTTCCCGGGGGCGTTTTGTTGGGGGCGTTTTGTCGGTGGTGTTTTTTTTTTCCAAGATTCGATAAATCCGCCAAGTTGAAGGCTTCTAGCGGTTAATGATCATCGCGCGACAAAAATAGCTATGAATTTGTTTGTATTCATCACAAAGGTATTCCCAGAACTGACAGAATATTTAAAGCTATGCCATATGCTATGGTGCGCCATCGACGTCAAAATCTATCCAGTCGATCCTTTAATCAGAGATTTATAGGTTGATTGGTTTGATGTTCATAACGTGACGTAATTCCATAACTTCAACTGATCCGTTCAGAGATTTAGTCCTACAGACACAGAGACACGCAAGGCTTTAAAAAGACATACGTGCACTAAGAAATACTATATCATACAACAATCCTATAAGGTTAAAGGGACCCTCACGTTTTCGCCGTAGAAAGTAGTGATATCTGAGCCAAAATGGCTGCCACCATGCACGTCTGAGGTCCGAACCGTGATCACTCAAGCTTAACTGACAGTCACCGAGGTGCCAGTTAAGATTGAGTGATCAGATTCGAGATGGAAAACTTGGTAGCAGCCATTTTGTCTCCGACGTCACTCCTTTTGTGGCGAAAACTTGATGGGTCCCTTACCCTTATTGGGGTTTTTGTATGATATCACCCCTTTTGGTTGTTTTATGGTTTTGCTTTAGTGTATAGTATTGATTGTGAGCTCCTTATGAAAATGTAATTGTAATTCGTTTCTTGAACAGCCTAAAAAACAATCGTCACTTTGGTATATAATTAATGGTCGCTGATTAATTATGTTTCCAATAAAGTGCCCGTTGTATTACATTTGGTTGTAAAACAGAAAAACAAGTGAGCACGATATGTTAGTTAAGTTAGGCCTATTTAGATTATTTTTTCTAGTTTGTTTTTTATTCGAGGAGCGGTAAACCTTCACGAATTTTCTACCCCATAAACGGTTTAGTCGACGATGATATAGTTTATTTATTTTTGATATGTTAAAGTGTTTAAGGGTTTTGTTGCAAGCGCTATCCGCTTCCGGTCATCTGCCCGACTAAGTCCTAAGGCCCTATGTCAGCAGCACCCGGATGGGTTACAATTACAATAAAACATTTCGACTTAACTGTGAAACGGAAACAATAAGTTAACCGAGGCTGCATTATTACTAAGAAAGACTATATTTTTAGGGCAATGTTGTGAACAATCGTTGTAAGGGAATTGCTGCTCTGAACACCAGATGGTGCTGCAGACTCTGAATAAATCACAATCGGAACTGCGACATATCACGTGATGTCTCGTCAACAGGCACGTACCCCGCCTGTAGGTTAACGATCTAGTGTTTGATAACTGATATACTATTTCAAACAACTGATCGATTATTAGTTGATTTTTTATTGTTACTCTGACGTGGTTAGCTTTTTAAAGTCTGAATATCTACATAATAATGCTGGATGCCGGCTGAGCTGATAAGAAAAGAGCCGATAAGAAAAAACAGTAAAAGGCCGTACAATCACTTCCCTCCTCATCACGCCCGCATTGCGAGTGGACTCTCCCATTCTACCGGCCCCGTGAAAGAGCAGCCAGGCGGGAGTGGTCGATCAAGACCGGGCACGTACGTGCGAACAGATTCAATCTGAAAAATATCGGGAAGAGTGCCGGGAAAATGTGTCGGGAAAAGTGTGTCTGTAAACTTAATTCATGGCCGGCCCCGTGCATAGAACGGGCCTCCTCTAGTTAACTATAAAAAAAAAAGTCAGCAATATTGGCCCTGACGAGTTAGCGCACACCTCTAACCTTCCCAGAAAAGCAGCAGCCTCTACTAACAGATTCAATAGCATTTTAGGCATCCCCAAGACAGTAACACAGCAGAGATTACCGGAACTCGCTCTCCTAAATATGGAACGCCCCCCCCCCCTCCCCACGATACCCCCACAAACACTAAACACAAACCAATCTGGGAAAAGCGGGACCCAGCTTTAGCTTGATATACATTTCATTACGTGTGCTTAATGGATTCGAACCTAAGACCTCCAGATCTGTTTTGCCTAAGTGACCATTCTGCTATGTCGAACTCTCCGATAATACCTCCAAACAGAATGGAGACCACCAAGGACTTGCTGCAAGTTTAATCCTAACATAGATCTTAAATGCCCACATCAGTGGTCTTCTTCGTTCGTAGTAATTTCCTAATCCGTGTAACGCCCCTTGATTTTATGCTTCAACGATATGGTAAACAACACATTACAACTTAAAATCGATTTCCTCATAGCAACTCTCCATGTCATTCTTCTTACGATGGTTGTTCGATTGTGGTCCAGTGACCACAGGGAAATATTGATTCCATCTTAAAGGCTCGCTGAAGTGTTCAATTCTTGGGCTTTAAGTTTCATTAATAATTCGCATTAATAATTTGCACATCTTATTCACTTCAGTGCTTGCGGAACCTGATAAAAGTTTAGGAGTCTATTAACTCCACGCCAAACGCTGTCAAAGGAAACGGTCACAATCTTACCGTGGTTATGTGTGGTGTAAGCCATTATGGATTGCAATGAAACGGGTTTACGCTAACAAAATTACCGATAAAAAAGCAATAATTTGATATTTCGAAATATATATCAATGTCGTCATCAAAGACCAAATAGCAACATAAGACTCAAGGCGATACTAACCTAGGGAAATCGTATAGCAGTTTAAAGGTGAGTTTTAAGTCACTTACAGCCGTTCGAAGCTCAGCACTTCGAGGCAGTTTGTACTGAATGATACGATGCCGTTATTTTTATCGGTTTCGTACACGACCAAATCCAATTAAAACTGATCACAAACTGCCACCAACTTCAAATCTAAGTAGGCCTTTATTGTCAATTTTACGACAGTACCCGATTCCTGAAACACTGCAATAACTAAAGTCTTGTGAGACACCTCAACAAGGACATGGCACTAGGCTTAGTGAATTAATCAGGACAAAGCAAATTCTATTACACCACCATGTTGTTTGAAAATCGAGGATATTGTATATGTTTATGGTGTCTTGAAATTTAAAATAAAAGAGAAGTTTTAGCCATTAAGACGCCTTCAGATTTAATATAGCCAAGCACTTTCACCTAATAAAATAAATGCGGAAGCAGACCTATTTCCGTTGGCTTTGGGACTTTTGTCAGAGTGCCTGAGCAGGAATTGAACCCACGACCTTTGAAACCAAATGCCGAGCTACGACTTCTAGTTTCAAATATAAAATGAAGTATGAAGTAATGAAGTGGGAGCCAGGGTTGGAAATAATCATGATTCATTTTAAAATAATTGAATTATTAGGATTTTTTTCATTATAATCGGATTATTTTGATTATAATCAGATATTCATAAAAAAAAAATGTAAGATTACAACACTAAGTATGGCGTAGCTTGCTACTCTAGTTTACTCTATTTCTTGCTTGGCAGTTGCTACTGCCAAAATGCCTTTACTATAGATTTCTAAGTATTAAAAGTTTAAAACGTGGTCACCATGTGTAAATTTCAATGTTAACATGCACACCGCAGTAACTATCATTAGAGTAATAATACTTAGTAAAGTCGGTGTAGGTTTTGTGACACAATGGCACATTCCTCACACATGAGCTGATTAAATGAACACAGTCACATCAGCTGCAGTTGCTAGTTGCCGCCTAGAAGTCCATTAGTTGCAAAGTCTTTAAGTTTTTTTTCCTGGATTTAAGGGTTTGAATGTAGCCATTAATTTTCTATTTTGATTGTTGCTAATCGGTCGTGTATTTTTGCATGGATCAGGCCCAAAAAAGAGTAGAAGACATACGTTTCCTGACTGCGGAAGATTGAACAGCAGAATTTTTATTTTGGGTTGTTTAAGTTCTTTTGTACTTGTATATCAACAGTTTTGTGTCAACCTGGTCCTTGATTATAATCAGATGAATTTCAATTATAATCACTTGATTATAATCGTAACAACCCTGGTGGGAGCTCGGCGTTTGGTTTCAAAGGTATTGGGTTCAATTCCCCGCTCAGGCAGTCTGACATTAAAGTCCAAAAGGCAACGTAAAGGTTTCCTTCCGTATTTATGTAACCCTGCTTGAGCCTATTTGGCTTTCCGTCCCGTTTATTCACCTAATAAGGCATCATCAGGGACAGGGCTAAAAGGATATCAAAACAACACAAACATCTTTTCAAAGCATTAAAGTATAAACGGACTCTCCACTTTCTGTATACATACCTATATTCTAACAGTCAAATCCCAGTACTTATCATGTTAAGTGTGAAGCATTAACCGCCAAAATTCAAACAAATACTTTCCCAAAGGGTTTCAAAGGGTTTAACGAGTGGGTTTAATGCTTTCCCACTGCCTCAACAACAATACCTCTCTCGCGTCAGAACCAACCAAACCAACAAAGAAAAATGTCAGACCAAGTGACGCCATCTACAAATAAGGCAATGAACTGGCAGTAAAAGCAGAATGAAGAATGGCTTAGCCGAAGTAGTCGAGCTCATTATCAAATACCGTCATAAACTCGCTGTCATGGCATTTTTTGATATTACTGCTATGTTTTCCTTTCTTGGACTAACTGTTTTCTGACGCTATGTCACTAACCGTCTTCACCAGAATAAACAAAGCAAGTATTAGTTGATGTATTTTGTAAGAACCGGTCGATTTTGGGTAATCATGTTTCGGTTACGTTTTAGGTTTTTTGCCAAAACCCTGGTCGGTTTCGGTTCGGTTAAGGTTTCTAAGAAATCTTAAAACTGTTCCTTACCTAGGCCAAGCAATTTAGCAAATGAAAAATAATTACTGTCAATTTCGAGTTTCCGTTAGGCTACACTACAAGCACAGACCTTTATTAGTGCCCATTTAGCAAAAAAAAAGTAATAAGAATAATAATAACATTAAACTTTGCACGTGCAGCTTTCTCGTTCAGACCTAGCTCAAGGCCGACTGATGTATCGTGTCATCTTGTTGATCCAAAAATAGGCGTTGAACAAACTCCAAGGCCAGTTGAGATACGCTCAGTCGCACCATAACGCGAGTCTTTCAATAACTGACAAAACGATTATTTTTTAAGGTGTAAGCTGATTTTGTGAAAACCGATAATCGCGGTTCGATTATCAAAACCGAACCCGAACCATCCCTGGTACATTGAAGTTATTATGCGAACACAATGACGTTCCGAAGCGTAAACACACTTATAGTGTCCGCGGCCTATCTTGAGTTCTCCGCAGAAGGAACACAGATAATCGATTGTACGTTTTTAGTAGCAGAGTGCCTTGTTGATATCCAAGATGGTTAAAAAAAAAAACAATGGCGGCCATCGATTAAAGCTAACCCGTCCAGGAAGACTTAGCCGCTCACAAAATACTGGCAGGATTCAAGATACACCGCGCACACAATACTGCCATCATCTTGCATGCCAATTCATACCGATCTCCTTAAAGTTTATCTCGGCATCTTCGGTTGTCAATCATATTCCTTTTTTTGGACACAACGACCTTTTTTTTTATAATTAATTTTGTTCAGCCGTAAGGCTTGTTTAGATGAAGTGGCTGAATTTTTAACCTTTTGGACGTTTAGAAGCATAAAGCAGCCCTGTAAAGGGAGGTACACATCCGGGAATGTAAACCGGATATCTCCAGAACAGGTCAGGATGACGGGAAGAGCGTGGTAGTCTCTCACACTACCTGGCAAGTACTGGCTAGCCGGACTTTTCTATGGCGCACTTTCTGTCACCAATCAGATCAACTTCTTCTGGTCGGAGCTCGGTCCCCATTCGGCCTACCAGTCACCCTAGCAAAATTCTCGTTATCCGTCACGAGCCACCCTGTTGAAATTGAATGCGGGTATTAAATCAAAAACTTTCTTTTTACTTGACCAAATCGCGATTTTTAAAACAATTACTAGATTTGTTTGGATCGATTGCAAAAATAAGATTTCTATTAGTATTTGGAATATCGTTAATTTTGTAGCAACCATTGTACCGTGCCGAACCATTTAGCATTCTCGTGCACATTTAGCAGTTTAGGAGTTTAGCAGGATAAAATGCCATCGTACGTCACTGAAGTTATGTCACACCAGTAGCGTGCTCGGAACTGTCCGAGAGGGCAGGAGCAACTTTCATAAATAGGCACGGTAAGTTTTAGTGGACACTTTTTAAGGGACCTTTTATTTATTTGTTTATTTATCTATTTTTTTTTTGCTGCCTCTTTTTTTTTTACTTTTTCAGTCCAATTCAAAGCTTTTTCAGGCCATTTGGCCCTTTTTCTGGCACCACAGCACCACCAATTATCGACGCAAAAAGGCAATTTTTTTTTTACAAATGGGTATTTTGCGAACAAGGCAGGAGCAAAGCCCTCCCCCCAACCCCCTGCTGTACAAGCCACTGCTTGGCACCACCCCCATATGAAATATCTGGTAATGAGTTCAGAATATTGTCAGTGGTTTCTACAAATAAACCCTTTGGCATGCCAACAAATTAAAACAGCACTATACTTTCTGTATCATCTAACTTTTCGGGCAATCACACACATCAAACTAAATAAACTAAATGAACAATGTTCTCCTACCTGTCCAAGGAGATGACACACAGGCTCATGATGGATGCCGTGCAACACAGCACGTCCACAGCGGCCCACACGTCACAAAATGTCTGCCCGAACGACCAGCGTTGCAACACTTCGTAACTAGCACTAAATGGCAGGACAGTCGTGCCTAGCAACAAATCGGCCACTGCTAGATTCACAATGAAGTAGTTAGTGGTACTCCTCAGGTGTGAATTCACAAACACGGCCACCAACACCAGGATGTTGCCAACAATGGTAAGCACGACGATGACTGCTAGCACCAAAGCTTTTGCCGTCATTTCCACAATTTCTGCCGTTGTCAATGCTGTCACATTTAGCGTATCATTGTTCATCGAATCTGTGATGATGACGTCGTCCCAGCATGCAACATCACCACTGCTCCAATTCGAACTTCCGCACACACTGTTGTTTGAGCCAATCAGCATTGTTGTCCAAGTCTTTGTCACGAAGCCCTCATCGTCTCCTAGAGTCAAAGTCTCCTGTAAACATGTGACGTAGTCATGAGATCGTGCATAGAGCCATGTGCTGTTTTGGACCTGCAATGTCAATGTGAGGTTATCCACAAATTTACATATGAACCATTCGTTATCCCATACAGGTTCAGAGGAAAACCAAAAGAAGGGTTTTACACAGGTTTTACACAGGTTTTACTAGTGATGGTAATCCAATCGCGCAGTGATGTGGTTTCGCTTAAAAACTAGTTACCAACGATCAAATTTCAATTGACGCTATTGAAGAACAATGATAACGTATGTCACATCTGTGTTTTAGGTATGGTGCGTATCAAGGAGATATTGTTGCATTTTGATATCAAAATTCAAATCTTAGTGCAGAGGTCTTCAACTTATTTGTTCTTCATTGCAGTTTCCAAATTTGTAAAATGTTTCAATTTTTAATTCAGTTATTTCGAATTTAAAATCGCATTAAAAAACAACTGAAGGAACTGAAATATGAGAACATCGGTCGTCTGTGTACAACGCTAATGTGTCCTCCTTACAGTTCTATGCTACAGCTTCTCCGATTTCAGATCACAGCAGCATTATGACTTCAAAAGTGTATGTTTCCCAGAGTGTGACAATTCTTGATTCCATGCCTTCATGACTGCTTAAAAGGATATCCAATACACCAAGAGTTGTTCTACTTGCCTAGATCACGACAAACATTGAGCAGCAGATGACGGTGATAAAT
>JAHWFP010129788.1:0-27283 GCA_023313725.1 Lithobius niger
CACAAGAACAAAATATACTGCGGAACTTTTCAGTTTGATCATTAAGTAATATATTTAGTAAGTTTGGCAGCTTAAAACATAGAAATACAGTATACTTTCAACACTGCGAACATCCAAATAAATTTCTTCCTGTAGAGAATAATTTTAAATTTCAATTGGTCACTTTCTGTTTATATGGGGTAAATCCCTCATAAGGAACTTCTGTCTACGGACCAGTTTTATAAACAGGAAACGTTTGCAGTATTGTGCCCATCTGTTTACATAGCCTATTAAAACCGACCCTCGTCCAATTTTCAAAACACTGTGTCGTCAAGAAATCCCTGAATTCATCAGACGTTTAAGAACACAACATAAAATCTAAATTTTTTATTTCACTGAACAGTATAAAAGTACAGTTAATTTATATTTTCTAATGTTTATACACACTGCCTCTGCGAACAATCAAAGTGTAGATACAGTTCGGTGTAGTTGCTTGTTTATTAGAAAAGGAGGTAGCCTTTATTGTGACTGAGGTTTGACCTCAACCTCCCATGTTAAAACCGAAATTTCAATGCTGAATTTCGCTGCTGTCTGTTAATATTTTCCACTCAAATTTAGTGTATAAGCTTTGTTGGACTTGGTGAACATGTGTCCACATTTTTATTAATTTCCGATTTGCCACATCGGAGATCTGGACTTGGACTGGAATCGTGATCTTCATTGTTGGCTTGTTCTTCTCCTTGGCAAGACATGTTTCTACTACGCTCAAGCTATTTGTCCTATAAAGCTGGTTCTGAGCTAATTTTACAGGTATTGCTCTGTTCAAGTGTCTTTTCCATAAGGCCTTTTCTAATTGAAAACGACCAGATTGATCGTTTTACATTTTTTAAACATTGTTATTATGCAACAAAGCCAATCAGCAAACACCAGCTACAAGACGTAGACTGCTGAAAATTATAGGGTTTGTTTCCATATTGGTTTGTGCGAACCGTAATAAGATACAAAACATTAAAACAATCTAATGAAAGTGTATGGTACACCAATGTAGCACGAATTAGAAAACAAAAACGAACTCGTTTGTTGTTTAAGGTCAGGTTTAACTGATCCGAAGTCAAAACAGCAAAGAAACACAAGTAAACTTTCCTGTAAGGTTTGAGATAATGTAGTGTTGCTGAACTATTTAGTCCACGTGAAACCTTACTGCTGTATCCAATCACTAAACACGTAAACAATTAAATCCACAGCCCAAATTTCAAAATTTTCATGCCCAAACAATTGAAGCATAATTTAAACGGACGGTACCGGCTTGGCCATTTTTATTAAATTTCCCCGATACACTACCGGATGTAGTTTTTTAAGAAATCATCTAACAATTATTAAGAGGTCCACGTGCCCAATTTCAGTGTTAAAAGGACATTCCTCCAAGCGCCATTTTTCTGGATCCTCCACATCAAGTGTGGCCCCAAAGGTCTATTTCCTTACCATTAGTCAATCCTTTGGTAAAAATCCGCTTTAAAAAGTGGCATCTAGGAAATTTTCTGTTAAATAATTGTTAACTTTATTTACTGCATCCTGCAGTATATCATGCATACGTACTTACAATAATCATGACGTGGGGGGGGGGGGGAATGAGGCTTAATGGCGTGGGGAATCATGACGTTTCATCTCTGTGTGTGCATATACTAATTTGCTAATAACTACCATGAGATCAAAAATCTAAAAGCGTGCTGCGTTAAACATTAAAATTAATTATTCCAATAGATCGCCGAAGCAAAATTATAAGACACTAGCCTAGAAAATTATCAATTGTGGTGTTAAAACACGAGAATCATTCCGGTTAATGCGTTCATGCTGGTTCGTCTATTAGGTACAGTGCCAAATGAGACAGTAGCTACGGTCTTAGAATGCAGCTACTATCCCAGATGACCTTTGTGTTCATATATGCGTGGAAGGTGACCAGCGTGAAGTGTTATAAGGCAGGCAGAATGTTATAAGGCAGGCTGGGTGTCCCTTTAACTATGCTATTCAATAATGCAGCACGGAGAGAAGATTGTGAAAAACTGAAGGGATGCCAGTAACTGAGGGTTTTACCGTACAGCGTGTGAATTTGTTTTTCTTTTTTTATTTCTAATCTAGTGATAGTTTATTTATATCATTTTTCTTTTCATGGACAACCTAGGCTGCTGACTTCTGGGGCATCATTGGGGGCAACCTGGGACTGTGGGTGGGACTTTGCCTTTTGTCATTGATTGAAGTTATTGAGCTGGTTTATAACCTTACCAAAGCTTGGCTTGCCAAACGATCTGGAACTGTAAGAAACAAAGGAAACCAGGACATGGTTTTTGTTCTGTCGCCAGCAGGAAATAAGTTTATGTTGCAAAGTGTCGTGACAACAAGGAAGTAAACAATAATGTATTCTATTGTTTGTGTCAATACTGGTGATAAAATTCACAATCTTGTGTGTAGACTGTTAAGTTCTTGTGATTCATTATATTGAGAAGTTATTACCGGTGGTATTTGTTAACTTAAAAGGACACCATATTTTCTACCTGGAGTATCTTGAAACGCTTCCAGAGCTGTTTAATTCAACCTTATCTTAACTACTGTACTTTGGCATGGAAGAATACTTGTAAAACGAACAGACTTCGATTCCAGTTACTGCAAAAAAATAGCTGCGAGATCTACTGCTAGCAACACAACCCACCGCTATTTTGTAACTTACATATTTTGCCAATTCGAAAAAGTATTGATCTCAGAATTGGTGTTTATATCTACAGAAACAAGTTCAACAGCCTTCCAAAATTAAACAATGAAATTTGCTACAGTAATCATCTGCTTCGAGAAGCCACCAGGATTTCCACACAACCTGTCAATCGTCTTTACAAGGATAAATTCTTGTAGTTTGGAATAGGATTCCAAAATACATTAAAAGCTGCCTTCATTTCAAAAAGAAATACCTGCACATATCTGCGATATGTCCCTTTTAATTTAATGCCACTTTCTCTTCCATTTGCTTCTCCATTACTACTTTTTTTCTTTTCCTTTTACTAACAAGCCCCTGAACTTACGCAAACGGAATAAACAAAAGTGATCATCATTTTTAAGTTCCATAATGCGCTGCATTTTGAAAAAAATTATCATTTGTTAAGTTGCATTTTGTACTGCATATTTTTTTCTTGCATATTTCTATTTTACTGTACATTTTATCGTTTTTGTTTTTGTTATGGGGTACTTAAAAAGACCTCGGTGTAACTACTATAATTTAAAATTGTGTATCACTAATTGTGCAATAAAGCCCTGAATCGTCCTCCTCCTCTTTACTTTTATCATGATTGGAGGCAGGAAATATAACCAAAATGACGGAAATCATACTTTATAATGACGAAATAAAGTGAACCATCTTCATGCAGTTTCATGTTTTTTTCTATTATAGATGCTTGGGGGGGGGTGGGATGAGTGAATGTTCTCACAATTTTTTTCAGACAGCAGAACATAATCTATTATGGCTGTGATGTCATGTGACAAGGTGGCTGCACAGCCGGACACTGTCAACGTCAAAAGTAGGATTTCCAACGAAGCAGCCTCGTAACCTCGTTGAAGCCGAATCCCGACAGCACATCTGTATGGATCTGGCTCAACATCATATGAGAAGGTCAGTAACAGATAATTTTCTTGACGATCTGGAAGCACTTGGATGTAGGTGTGGTAAAGTGTTGACGGAAATAAACCAAATCAAGTTCAGCCTAATTTCCGCAACATTTCCTGCAGCAAATGAGCAAAGTGCAAAGTTGAACCCCAACTTTCTGGCTGTTATATAAATAAGAACAAAAGTTGTACACTTGCAAGTTTACCTTTGTAGAAATTAAATGGGATTAGTTAAGTTGTTCCGTTTGTGGCTTTAGTGTATTGCTTTTATTAAGTCTATTTTAAACTACAATAATACCATTTACCAGTGTTTTCGATTTTCAGCACAGCTCACCCTGCACAGGCTTTAGCGAACGTGAAACGGTTTGTAAAAACATTTTTGAACTTTTTTGAGATTACAAGTGCCATTGGAAATCGATTTGCGCCACAGACACGAGTGATGATGATGATATCGGCTCACCCTTTTGCACCAGGCTGCAGGCTGAAGCAGCCTAACCCACCAACTCAAAAACAACTAATCCGAGCTCTCGTCCTCTCCACCCCTGCCCCATGCGGCTTCACCTCCCCAACAGCAGCCTCTTTCCCCATCTTCACTTCCACCCCTTCTTCCCTCAAGTCAAGACGCCACCTGATGTCTTCCTCCCCTTAAGCCCAGGATCCAACTAGGACGTGTTCCAACGTTTCATCTTCCTCCTCTCCACAGATGCCACAAGTAACATCTCCATCCCTCCCACCAAGCTCTTCATTCCATGTCCTGAGTGTCCAAAGCCCCAGCCCTCGCCCTAAACAGCAGCACACTACTCCAATCCCACTTATACCAGCCCTCCCATCTCAATCTGCTTTTTTCTTTCTTGTACCTCTCCGTCAACGTCTTTTTTTCCCAATTCCTTCTTCCACCTTTCCACTTGACATCCGTAAAAACGAAGTGGACTGAAAACGAAAGTGAATACAGCGCACCACCAGGCACCAGGCGTGGCACAACACTCCACGATGCTGTTTTTACGTGTGAAAATTTCGGAATGCCATGTGATTTTGAAGGAAATGAAAGCCTTCCTGGACCGATTGTGTGACATTCTAGCAGCTAATCTTTCTCCCGGTGAACTATGCGTGTGGAAAATCAAGTTGAGACCAGCGTTGCCAAAATCCAAACTTTTACTTTACATTTTTACGATTGTCAACTTGCCTAAATAGGCATTTTATGACAAAAACTAACAGACATTGAACTTTATAAAAAATACATCTCAGGTTCCGGTAAATAACGTCAGCTATGACCTAAATAACATTTTGAATGCTTATACAAATATACAATATACAATTCAGTACCCAATACCTATTTACAATTAAACAATTCAATATGTACAGATAACCTTTTAGAATACCAATACATGCAAACAATTCACTAATGCACAATTCAGTTTACTACTATGTTCTTCCTTCCATACTGTTCCAATTTAGTTTTCCAATTTGTTTTCTCAATTTTCCCAGTTTTCCCCAATTTTGTTTCCAGAATTTTTTCAGTTTTTTTCCCCATTTCCTGGGTCATCCCCTTTTGCTTACTTGCTTACATTGTTATAAAAAAAAAAAAGTACACCTGATCTGGAAATGTAGCTTCAATGTGGGCCGCCGGAATTCTTTGGTCGAAGGAAGATAAAACTGTGGAAGCCTCGGCGAAGAGGATTCGGGCTTTCAGAGGTGTAGTCCGGCAGCCAAATGGCATATTTCAGGTAAACCCCAAAATTTAGTATTAAGTTTTTTTTACCGTTGAATTTGATCAAGGACATGGTCAGCTTCACGAAACCGGTTGATGACATTCTGTCATCCTTGGGCATCTCGATATACCCCCCTCACCCTGCCCTAAAAAAAATAGGTTTTTTTGCAGTAACTCATTAACCGTCAACAAATCAAAAGCATAATGTGAAACAAAAATGTTCAGCACACAATTCTGGACAAAGGCAGGTGATGCACACCTTTTAGGTTAAAGCAATCATTGAACCCGAAAATCGTATTTCAAGTTCCCCCCCTCCCCTTAATTTGCATGAGTGCTCCATTGTTCAATTGATTGTTACACTTTCAAAGTGCTCTATCGAGCTCTCTAATAGGCCGAAATGTACACGCTTAGCATTTTCTGAAGGGTGGATTATCTATTCTTTCCATCAAACCTAACCGAAAATGTGTAACTTAGGTAGGGACCGTCCTACATCCATCTAAAAGTGAAGAGGTATTAGTGTAGTGGCGAAAGCATATAGAATTTTCGAATTCAAGCTTATTTGCGAGCCCTCTAATAGCCCGATATGGACATGCTTAGAATTTTCTGAAAGGTGGGGATCTATTCTTTCCATCAAACCTAACCGAAATTGTTTAACTTAGATAGGGACCGTCCTGTGTCCATTTAAAGGTGAAGGGGTAATGGTGTAGCGGAGAAAGCGTGTGCGGATTTTCTAATTCAAAGTGGTCTTGCGAACCCTCTAATTGCCCGAAATGAACATGCTTAGGATATTCTGAAAGGTAAGGATCTATTCTTTCCACGAATCCTAACCGATATTGTTTAGCTTAGACACAAATATGAGCATTACAATGGCACTTTGAAATTGAAACCAGCTACTACAGCTACATCTTTAAACGGGCCTAGAACGGTCTTATCTTAGCTAAAGAATTTCGGTTAGTATTGACGGAAAGGATAGATCCCCATCTTTCAGAATATCCTAAGCATGTCCATTTCGGGCTATTAGAGGGCTCGCTAGACAAGATTGAATTCGAAAAATCACCATGCGCTTTCGCCGCTACGCCATTACTTCTTCACCTTTAGATGGACGTAGGATGGTCCCTGACTAAGTTAAACTTTTTCGGTTAGGTTTGATGGAAAGAATAGATCCCCACCTTTCAGAAAATGCTAAGCATGTATGTACATTTCGGGCTATTAGAAAGCTCGACAGAGCACTTTGAAACTGTAACAATCAATTGAACAATGGAACACTCGTGCAAGTTAAGGGGGGTAAACTTGAAGTACGATTTTCGGGTTCAATGGTTCTTTTTACCTAAAAGATGTGCATCACCTGTCTTGTCCAGAATAATTGTGTGTTGAAAATTTTTGATTCACATTGGGCTTTTGATTTGTTGACGGTTAAGGAGTTACAGCTAAAAAAAAACAGGGTTTTTTTTTTGGGGGGGGGGATTGGGCGGGGGTATATCGAGATGCCCAAGGATGACAGAATGTCATTAACCAGTTTCTTGAAACTGACCACGTCCTTGATCAAATACAGCAGTAAAAAAAACTTAATACAAAATTTTGGGGTTTGGCTCATGGCTGCCGGACTAATGGCGCTTTTCGTGAGGAGGTCTTCTACTTCGGACGAAAGGTGGGGCGACACCAACAGTGTAATTCCCAAGGAGGTGGTGAAATGAGTGTTGGTTTGGTAGTGAATGTGGGACGAAAGCCTTGGCTGATGATGGAGAGGATTTGTTGATTTGATGTTAACTGTTTCCATGCCAGTAAGAAGTGACGAAGGCATCCCCCTACAGTTAGGGACGAGAGCTGGATTGTGTACTGGTCGTTACGAGGCTTTCGTCTGACACCAGGGAAGAGTACTGGCTGCGGCATTCAGGGGTTGAGCTGCGGTTATTGGACCTGCCTCTTCCATGATTCGAAGATCTTCCTCGTAAGGGACAGTTGTCGTTGGGACTCCAGTTTGAACTCCAGTTTGAACTCGTGTAGTCGTTGCGGTTGTTGTTGTAGTTGTTTTTTTGCCGTGGCCAGTTGTCCCTGTTGGCTTGGTTGTAAAGGTTAAGGTTTTGAGCCTTGTAAAAGGGTTTTGAACGTTGCTTTGGTTTGTTTTCTTTCGGCTTTCGTGAGACGTCTAAGTAAGGTGCAAGCTTCGGGATGAGCTCACGAAAGAGGGTATCCGATTCACGTAGAGGTTGATTGCGCAACTCGTGTCCTGTGGAGTCATTGAGATTTGATGCGGAGTTAAAGGCGACGTCATAAAGGAGAACTGAAGAGTTTAAAAGAGCTTTCGTTAGCCAGTTGATTGAATGAAAAGTGACGAAAGATGCCGTCTTGAAGAGTTGGTCGATCAGGAAGTTTAGACATTTAGCTTCACGGCGGCTTGGCTAGGATGAAAGCTTTACACATAAGGTGTTGATGGCGGTGTTAAGTGCATCAGCTTGTGAGGAGGCGCAAAGGCCGAGACAAAGAATCTTGTTGTTGTCTTTTAAATTTTAATTCAATTGCTAAGAATTCAGACTGCGGCTAGGTTTCAAAATGTCTTGAGTTGGCGGAGCCATCGCCGAAAGGCCGAAAGAACCATGTTTCACGGCTGGGTCGAGGCAGAGGAGTGTCATTGTCTAATTCCAACGGTTCACCTTTGCCAAGTGGCAAGCCACCATTGAGTAAGAGTGGTTAGAAGGGTAGTTGATTGGCCTAAAACAGCGCGGCGTTTGAGTCCCCGTTACCAAATCCAGTTGCCAAACCTCTGTTCTTGATGGGTTCAGAATCAGAAGAGGATGGTTTGCATAGGAAACAATCTGGGACGGCATCTTCAACAGTCTTGAGGAGATCGGATAAAGGGATTTGGGATGTGTCTTCGTGAAAGCTGTCATCGAAATAGTCGTGACGAGGACCTTCGGCCTGGTCCGGATTTTCGAATGAGTAGATTGATCAGAACTGCGGCGATTGGAGTTGAGTGCAGACGCTGTGTCCAACTCGCTGTCTGTGTCAGAGGCAAAAGGACGAGACCACCGAAGGTGCGGTTGGCGTTGTTTTGTGATGGTGGTCATGAGGAAAGGAAAGAGGCGTGGAAGGCCGATGAAAGACCGGGGTTGGTGGATGAAGACTCGGGTCAGTTGTTGGTGTGCGAGGAGCTCCAACGTCGTTTCGTGGAACCCAAAAGAGGTGATCGGTGACGCTTGCGTAAGGTCCCGGCCGACGAGGATGTGATCCATTTCCAAGGTGTAGGTCTTGCTGTGAGACGAAGCAGGTGGGGCTGGTCGGGATGAACGTTGCGTGTATTTGAAGTCACGTATGGTCCTGTTCATCAGTGCTTAGACCTGTTAGAATGACTGAAAAGGCTGATCAATGAAAGCCGAATGAGGGCTGTGAGAGCGGCGAGAAGAATGGGACGAAAGGTCGAGAGGCGCTTTAACTGGTGAGTGATAAGGTGTAAAGCCGACCTTCGTAGTCTTGTGCTTTGACTTAGACTTTTTGGTCTTGCAAAGGGTTAATGACGACTTTGTTGGCTGGCCGCAAGGAATGGGAGATGCAGAATCAGTGATTGGTGGGTCTGGCAAAAGATGCGACGAAGGCGAAGACACGGAAGAGGAGACCGAGCTGGGAGGAGATGCTGGAGGCAAAAGTGACAGGCCCACAACAACATCTGGGCAACAGGTGGAGGGCTGGCTGGCAAAGGAGAAGTCTTCTTGGAGGAAGTGTTTTTCGGGTGATCCTTTAGGTCTTGCCATCTGCGTGAAGGAGTATTCAGCAGCGACGGCGTCAAGATGCGAAGGATCGTCGAAAAACGAAGGATGATGTGGGATAAACGAAAGTGTATTCACATCGTGGAGTGCTAAAGGAAAAAAGTGGACCTCGGCCGGTTTTTTTATAGGAGGAAATGTGCTCACGCATACGCACTTGGGTTACGCAGCTGGACGGTTCTAACCAACTGAAAAACCTCTAGAGAAAGATTATTTTGTTTATGGGCAAGGTTGCATATTGAAGCACCAGGCAACCAGACATTTTATTTTATTTTAGTTAACTAACCACATTCTTCTACATGTACCTAGCTTTACTCAAAGCTAGGAGGGGGAAAGGGGGAACGAATTGCTTTCTTTTTAAGCAGGTTCCGCACCTCTTCTTCCTGCAACTGATGGAAAAGTTAGTTCTGAAGCAAAGAGGTGGACCTAGCAAGTAGGATAGGTAATTCAAGAATGGTGGAACTTAACCGCATCTCACCAAACAGAACAAAGGCATCTGATATAATTTTCTCCCATCCTCTGACATGATGACTCGGCCTGCTGCCCGCCAGCCGGTGAAAGGGGGCAGGGCTTCCGTCACCGATGTCAGGAGCGGGAGTTGACTTATCCACGGTCCCGACCTCTGGGGCATCTCAACCCCACCGTTGAAGAGGGAATGATGCACTCTTCTTCCCAACTGCCGAGGGTCCCTTAAAAAGCTCACTTCCTTGTTGATCCACCGGTTTGTGGGCCCAAGAATACCAAGAGGGCTCCCGAAGGGGCTCTTGCCAGAAGGGAATGGCGTTTCCTGGTCTGTTACACAAGGCTGCAGGTTTCGTGGCAGCTGCTGTCTTTACTTGCTTCTTCAACTCGGGTGCAAATTCGAGCAACTTGCCATTAAAGAGCTTGGACAACTCGTGTTAGGACAATAGTCACAGATTAAGTAATAGGGCATCTGCTGCAGATTCTAGGTAGGTATCTTGCTGTTTCAGTACCTTGTCCATAACGGTACACAGGGCCCAGCTGAAAGGAGTCTACGTGAAACAAAGAAGCCTTCTTTATTAACGGCTAGTCTTGTCAGATTACTGTTGCATCTTGATTCCACCAGGCCCGCTACGAATAATTTACGCGCTACTATTGAGAACCATGTGAACCAGCTTAAGCCACGCAAAAAAAAATTATTTTGTTTATGGGCAAGGTTGCATATTGAAGCACCAGGCATCGAGCCATTTTATTTTTTATTTAACTAACTTCGTTCTTCGACATATACCTAGCTCAGCTCAAAGCTGAAAGAGCATGTTTAAGCCTTTAAATGTTTTGCCGAGTCTTGCTTAAAAAAAAGTTACCTGTATTTGTCATCTTGTATTAGTGTTTTTTTTTTAGTATTTGCCACATAACTTCTTACTAGTGTAAGCTAGAGGTTTGAATTAGCACTCATTCTGCGACCGTTAAAATGGTGTATTGGAATGTCAAAATTGGTGAAAATTTAGCGGAAGTATGAATTTTCAGCAGGTGGACCAACACTCAGTTAAAAAAATTTGACCCGCTATAATTTAAGGCACCCGCACGCGCCTGTAAACCAAACATTTAACTTTGCATCGTCTTATATGTTCCACCTGTTCAACTGGTTATCCTCCTCCGCCTGACGTAGCGGCATTTTGATCTAGCCGGGTGCAGTAGGCAAGAATCATGCACCACCCCGACACTGTAAAAAATTCTGCCTCCTTAAAAGTCTTGTGCCTCACTTACTTCAGAGCAAAATACGGGAAAGCCGAAGGCTCACAAGAAATAAGTAAATGCAGATGCAAACCTATTTACGTTGCCTTTTGGACTTATATGTCAGACTGCCTGAGCGGGGAATCGAACCCAGGACCTTTGCGGTAGGACTTCGGCCTTTGGTTTGAAAGGTCCTGAGTTCGATTCCCCGCTCAGGCAGTCTGTCATATAAGTCCAAAAGGCAACGTAAATAGGTTTGCTTCTGTGTTTAGTTCTTCAGAGCACCTATACCGTTGTGACTGAAGAAGAATCCACCCTTGGTCAAATCTTGGAAAGAGTGGGTTCTGCACAGAGATCGGCTGGCCTCCCTCTCTCTCAAGATATCACTCAGATTGAGGAGATGAAGAAAAAGCACCCGAGACTAGGAAGGTGGTCTGGATCAGGTTTCCCATCATCGAAACTTGCAAATGTAACAATGGGTGGATCCAAAAATCCTTACAGAAAATGAAGGAACCACTACTTCATGAAAACATCCAGAGTCCATCGACAAATCTCCCTCAACATCTTCTCCAACACCAAAGGAAACATTCGCTTGTCCCACAGACTTGAGGGCGGGGGAGTAGGGGAAAGAGATCTACTTTCAGAACAATCTGCATTAATAAACATCCATGTACGGCTGTCTCCCGATCTGGTTTAGGCTGTCCCGGATGGCAAACTGCCCCACCCCAAGAATTTAAAGTCCGTTGCTAGGAATCATGATGAATATTCCAAGCGATGTCTTTTTTCCAACATATTCCACACCACGAGTGTGCAATAATCTGGGAACGAGGCCATTTCTAGAGACATGGCGACAGCAACCCTTGCTGATGTGATACGCTGCGACATCACTGCCCTTGCTCTGACAAAACAGTTTCCATGACTTGTCAAGATGGTCTACCACTATATTTTGTTGCCACACCAAAGATGGCACCATTTTCTTTCTATCTGTATGGCACCGCCCTGTCCTGGAACAACACCAGAGCTAGAACTGTTGTTTTTTTGTTTTTTTTTGTCGATGGCTGATTATCTCCTTCGTCCGGGCCACGCCAGAGATGCACTATTTTTAAGTTTTTCAGAAGGTGGCTCAATACGCGATTTACAAAAGTTTCTGCTTACGTTTCTCAAGGCTTATTCGTATTCCGAACCTTTCCTGTCTTGGCAGGCTTGGACAACAGAAGTCGCTCCCATTGATGGTGTCATCACTTCCAGTGACATCAGTGCTCCACGTCTCCATTTGTTGAACCTTCAACGATGGCTTGGACGAACTAGTAACAGAAGCACCAGCCGTCAAATGGATTTCACGAATATGATCATGTGAAACGGAAGGTAACACTACGTTCAAAACACTTTTCCCTGTATCACTGCTTCTGGGCAGGACAGGCCCAAACAAACTAGACCGAGTCAGGGTAGGCTTCCCTCCATGCGATGTGCCCCATCATGGTTTGGGCCGCAGCCCACAACGCAGGAAGTTCTCTCAGCTGCAATTAACCTGTCACGACATTAAGCTTTATCCTACTCATATCCATAACTTAAGGTATTTGTAAATAATCCATATAGGCAACTCACCCTGGTATTGGCAATCCGATGCTCACCTAAGGGAGAGAGGGGACAAAAGAAACCGCAGCCATAGAATTTAGGTTTGGGTCCTCAGAGGAGTAAATTTGTCTTCAAACTTTTGTTGGGGCAATACCAAATTACAGCACTGACTGACGGTACAATAAATTGCACGCAGTTTGGTAAGCCAGAATGTAGGCATTGTGACATTTTCGTCCAATTTTCCCCATTTTTTAAAAAAATAGTCACGACCTCATCGTCAGTGTTGAAGGCAAACTTCACACGGATTTTCACAAAAATCACACATCGGCGCCCTACACCAGCGACAACTAGCATATCAGTCTCCAAGTGCTTTGAAGTGGGAACAACTCTTCATTTCTGACAAAACATTTTCCTAACTATATACTTGGTACAGAACACTGACACATGACCACCTCAGTTCGTGTCCAAATAAAAGTGAAGAGAAGTAGCAATGCCAGCTGTGAAGTGAGCACGAGTGTCACCTGGTGGGCAACCAATGGGTTAAATTTCAGGTTTTTGGACACGATCACTCATTTAAATGAATTAAACCCAAATTAAAGGAAAGTATTTTTGGATGAAAGTGAAAACCATATCCCCACCATTCGTCTGAATGACAATTTTAAGAGGTATACTACATTTTCAGGTTGCAAATGAGTTGACCCCACGAGTGGAAGAGAAGGCATCCCACCGTCAAAATGGTCCAATATTACTTGGTTTCCATAGGTATTATAAAGCCACAGTATTCACAAGAGATAGGTGATTGCAGGGGCACCTGTGTAGCACATTATTTAATTCCCTACCATCACATCTCCCTTTTCAAGTCGTGTGATACTTTTGCTAACTTTTTTTCATTCTATTACCTGTATTTTAAATATAGGTGTTAGATATTTTTTATTATAAAGTGATAAGCAACAGGGAACTAAAGCTCAAACGAGGTGTGATTATTCATAAAGAATACAGAACCGTTTTAAAAAAAAACTTTTTCCAACATTCGCGTCGTCTTTGAATTCTACTTTTCAATACGTGCCTAAGGCTTGATCATCACTTTACATAGTTAGTTCGTTACTTGTGGACTCTATGGTGCTGACAGACATTCCCAGCAAAATTATCAAACAAATGTTGAAGAAGTGATTCGAATAATGTGCGCTTTTTTCTTAGTGCATCAGTTCATAATACCATGATAATACAAACGATAAAACTAAAAATGGTCAAGTAAGTTCAATGTCGCAGTAGTGTTTCACGTGTAGTAAACATTACACCAACATATTGCTTTTTTTCCTTGGTTTCCTTATTCCTTGCCATAAACGATCAAACGAGTTCCTTTTTAATTTCTACTCCTTCCTTATCATACTTATTTATCTTTCAGTACACTCCCAATATGAAAGCCAGTTAGCAATCAGTGTGGCGGAAGTAACGTGACTGCAATAAAGCTACAAGGCCAGTTTAGACCAACCCCAAGATGCTATGGAGTATATTTACTTATAAATAAGGATTCCTATGATCGCTTACAAAGAAAATGAAGTCGCATTTTAGGAAAATAGGAATTCATTTGGAGATTTTTAAGATAATCAGTAATAACTGAAATGTTTTAGGGATTTTAGGAAGTCTGAGAGGCCAAATTTGCGAACAGCCCCTCCACGCTTAAAAAAAAAACCAAAAAAACAATGGAAGTGGGAGCATGACCACTGGTGAGTTACCAGGTCGATAAGGAGACGTAGTGACACCGCTACTTCAACGACATGACGCTCCCTACAGTCTACACTTTTGACTTATTTTTCATGATGCAATAAGCACCTCCACCCTGCTTTAACCGTTTACCAGTCTCGTCACCGTTCCGTTTGTGGGCAGCTAAAGCATCCGACTGTCCAGCGCAATGTTCCCCAGTACCGTGAAAACTATGGGGTATAAGCTGAAATATATCTTCAGGCCGGTGATCGATAAAACTTCCATAAATGTCGTTTAAGCCAAACGTTACGCCAAACTTGTTTTTCAGTCGGATTTCATCCAAATTTTCTTGATGGCAAGGATCTCTTCTTCTTTGTACTTTTAGTCCAACAAATTCACAAGTATTTGTTCGAAAATGACACTGTCTACAGTGACGGCAGGTAGTGTGACAATCTGCGGGAGTTAACCAATGGTTGCACACTATTCACGACGTTAACATCTTACGCCTGACATAGGCCTAGACCAGGAGCCCACAGAGATTTGAATTACATCTCGAGTACAAAAGGTTCGAGTGCGAGAAAGAGTTGTTAGTTATTTTGGAAATCCCGTATCAGCGATTCTTAAGGTGCATAATGTAGTAGGGTGAGGGGGGGTCAGCAAAGTAACTCCCAAAATCGGTTTATATTACATTTTACATCAGCTAGCCTAGTGTCAAAACATTATTTTCCGCTCTGCAATTATAGAAATCAAATTCTTAAATAGTGCAATTGGTGCAAATGCTATTTAAGAGCGCACCAAAGGGGGCGCTCCGGTGACATTTTAATCATGTCTTGAGAACATCAATCAAATTTTGTGTAAAAGTTTCGTTAGGCCTCACAAACCACGGATCACAAGTTCTAAAGTAATCGATCTGGTGCGAAAGCCATTTAAGAATGCCTCAAAGGGGCCGCTCCAGTGACGTTTTTAACACATAGTGGGGTAGGGGAACTGTAAAAAATGGAAATTTACTTCACATTTGGCAACCTTTGTGTCCCTATGGATTCAGTTAGTTTGGGTAGAAGAGTAGAAAAATCACGGGACACAAACTTTCACGCCCCAGTCCTTCCCCTCTGCCCCCTCCCCCCTTTTTGGGGGGACCATTTTTTGGCTTAACTCCTTAACCGTCAATAAATCAAAAGCATAATGTGAAGCAAAAGCGTTCAGCGCACAATTTTGGACCGGGAAAGTGGTATGTCTTGTACGTAAAAGCAACCCTTGACCCTCTACTTCGTATTTAAAGTATATCACCCTTAATTTAGGCGAAAGCTCCTTTTTTTCAAGAGCAGCGTTATGTGACGTCATATCGGCTACAAGAGATATAGCTGCAAGGGGCACTAGATTAAAATGGAGGGTTAAACAACGGCACTTCTAGTTAAGGCAGTGCTTTGAGAGCGGATTTCATAGGCTAAAAAAAACGTTTTCTCCAATCCCTTATGCTGCTAGGTTGTAATCGGAAAATAAAGATTCCACTTGCTTAAAATCGACAAAAATCGTGCATTACAGGCCTAAAAATTCCACTCAACAGCATTGTCTTCACTAAGATGCCCTTCTTTTCCCCCTCCAGTGACCCCTGCAGCTATCCCAGTTATTGGCTCCCGCATATCGAGTTATATGCAATAACTAGCTGAAGCCCGTGCTATGCACGGGTGGTGTTAGATTCACGGTTTGTTAACACTGTTTAGGTACAGTAGCTCACGTGTATGTCCAATCAAATCAAGCTTTATAAAATCCTCTACCAACCCCGAAAGGAAATGATGGCCCCCCCCCCCCCAAAAAAAAAAATGATCACTTCTATTATATTGTTTATGCTGGTGGAAGTAAATGAGGCTCAATGCAGTCCCGAAGCTGCATCAGTTAATCAGGGTCATAAACGTCAACAGAACATCCTCATCAAGCATTAGATCACGTCACTCAAATTCGGCAGTTGGCGTGGCCTCCGGTATTCATAGGGCCGTTGCACCACTTGTCTCTAAGCACCTTGCTGAATTCACCCCGTAGCAAGAATTGTATGCCAGATGAAGATAGTTGGCTGGGTTTTAGAACTGACCCAAAAATTTGTTAGATATTGTCCTGTTGGAACATCTTTCTTGAAATTGCAAGCTCTTACTTTAATATGATTCTTTCTGCATAGTACAATGCTCCGTGTTTTTAACATAAGGCATTTGTTTTTACATATAATCATAACCAATATAATGCCACAGTTCAGCATTGCCTTAACTTTCTGAATTGGCCAATACCAACCCAAAAAGGCTGCAATTACTAACAGAAAATTAGTCAATCTACAGTACTACAATCTAAGAGTCGAATAGGCTAGAAATAAAAACACTCACATTATTTCCATTTTTGTTGTTTAATTTTGCACGGAATTCTTAACATCAAATTCACAATGACTTAAAAAAAAAACTCTTGAAATCAAGAGAATTATGGCGTAACAATATAATACATGCAACATAACATTATTTAAAACTGGCTTTTTATGGACTGTACAAACATGAAATGTTCCTGTCAGTTTTGAAATGAAAATATGCAATAGGGTAATATACAAAATATACTACAGTGTACTATAACTGCAGACACAAATTATAAACAAGCACATTAGGATGCTACAAAAAAAATTTTGTTAGCTCTTTGGAGATCTGCGAGTTGCAGACGTATCAAGTTTATGTGATCATGCAGATGATTAATGATTGATTACATGAAAGAGTGAAATACAAGCAGTGCTACACTGCACACATATCACGATAACTTCCTTGATTGTCCCTTTCTCAAATGTGCGATCTGCACATTCGTTTAGTTCTCTCCATGAAGAAGACGGTGAAATTGATTACAAAGTGAAGCATGTCATGCTTGACTGGTGATTCGATTTAATATGTGGATCGGTCAACACAACAAACTCGTCAAGAGGGAATGGCACCATAAGACATGATGCACTTCTTCATACAAATCAAATGGAGAAGAAGCAGTGCAAAATGCTGAGACTTGCATCAATGTTGGAGATACTGTTTCCACAGGCACCATTAGACGAACAAGTTACAATGTGTCGCATTAAGATTTAGTACACTAAATGCTCCACAAAACTTATGCTTTTAACAAAAAGTAAAATCATGCTAATAAATGAATGAATACAAGTGCAAAACAAAAAAATTGTATTAACTGCTCTCCTGCAGATTAGGCAAACTTTGATGTCAACCAGTGACCACATTTGTCGCTGCACACTTGTGCAAGCACTCTGGCCTGGTGGATGCTAATAAACATTTTTGCCGGTCACTAGGTGTACATACATTTCCAGATGCGGTTGGGCCAAGTTCTGAAGAAGTGGACTGTTCCACTTTGACTGGTTACAAACTATTGGAATCAGTTTTCTATTTAAACACAAAACTAATCCATGATTAAGCTGCATCATAAATTTAAAAAAAACGACACCAGATGCAAATGTGAATTAACTCATTGTGGCCAACTCCAAACTCGTTAGTTTTTCAAGACCTTATCAAATTATCATTAAAAATACCAAAGAGGTTTATGCTGTGAAAGCTAATGTAAAAGAAAAACAATTTTTAAAAAATGTTCAAATACTTAAATTCACAATTGGAAACACATCACCACAGTTCCGCGACACACTAATTTTCAACAGACAGTTGAAACTGACATCTGGTTTCTTCAGGCTTGCTAAAACTTCCGTTTTTTTATATACTACATGGCTGCTGCCTCCACGATTTGAAAACTGGTGTGTTTGGAAATGTGAATTAAGCGTTAGTCCATTTTTTTTTAATGTTTTCTTGAAATTACTATGAGTTAGTAAACATATTTTTAGACAATCCACGATCAGTGCGTACGGAATCATTCACCCAACATTTATTCAAACAAAGGAAAAACTTTTTTTTTTATTTTCACTAAGGTTTCCACTTTACGAATTCCTTTCACCCAGGGTTCGTACCACTTCGGCCACATGGATTTCAACAACTTTCAAGTAGCCTACCACGAAAAGAAAAAAATTGTTTTGATCATTTTCCTCTACCAAACAAGACAAGCTCTAATTTTTTTCCAGTTATCTACTATCGAGACACAATTTTAACTTTTAAAAAGAGAAAAAAAATTATAAACTGTTTAAAGACTTACCCATGCCCACTGCAAACTTGCCCACCCAAATATTCATTTCATTAAAGCATTCACTAACTTGTTTTCAAGAATGTTTCAATGTAATACTGACTTCATACACTGCAAACAAAACACTGGCAAGATAACCAGAACAAAACTTCCTACCCAAAATAAATACAATACAGGTTTGTTGTGTAATATTGATTTGCACCTTGTCAGCCTTAACAAAGATGGAGTATCTGTGTTTAATTCTTATTTATCAGAAAATAAATTAAAATTGAAATGATATCAACAAAAACTGCCAGCAGTCTTTAGTTAAAGCTTTAGTGATTGTTATAGAAATTAAAATATGGATTTTTAAGGATCAAGTACAGCAATTTAAATTTTCAAGTACTTAAAAGATCTTCACTAATTTTCACTAATGTTAAAATTAAACTTTTAAGTGTTTTAAGTACCGGTACGAACCCCGTACAGTTTGATTATTTAGAAAACTCAACCTACTACATCATCAGTCTTTCCATTCACAACCACTTTAATGAGACTGTAACGAGTCCTGAAAAGAACCAAAAACTGAAGGTTTTGCAATAGTATTCATTATTACATTTACCTAACTGAACAACGTTTTTCCCTCTAGACCTAATGTTGATGGGATTTCAATGCAGAATAAAAATCTTATGCAAAAAAAACACACAAAAAATAACAAAAGGCATAATTTATTCCATGTTTTAAGAGTGATTTTTCTTTACGACCAACTTTTAGCTCATAACAGCTTTTTATGCAATCTCGTCTTGTACTACATAAATTGTTACGACTTACTATACGACGTAAGACTCCAAAATTGAAATTAGGAATCTAGTTTCACATACTAGGAATAATTAGAACGTTCACTTTTATAGTGATGCAATGTGTTACTGCCTGCAGTCATGTTTAATCAAATTCATAATAATTCACAGTAGACTCTCGATAGAAACTAACCTCCAAATAAATAACTTTTCCCTATAAATATAAAGTACTTTTTTTTTTATAACTAACTGTTTGACCACCACGTGTTCATATGGTGAAAACTCTTCCGTATAAGAACAGCTCCATATAAAGAACCCTATTCAATGTTATAAAACATTGTATCAACCAAGAAATCAATGAATTTATCAGACGAAGAAAAAGCAAACCTGAACTACAACCCAAAATCAAATTTTTTTCACTGAACACCGTAAAACTTAAGTTTGTGCACTGTCCTCACAGTACAATAACAATATTAGCTATATTATTCAAGTTTTTTCACTCTGTACAAGGAATTTTGAAGCCACGTCACTAGCAGTTTGTTGAAAAGGAGCCTTCTGTATTAAGAACTTTGTATAGAGAACAGTTTTTGGTGCACTAGGTAGTTCATTTCAAAGAGAGCCTACTGTAACTAAAAATGAAAACAAATAATTGAGTAACAGTGTCGATTCTCTTCATACTGGTGATACATTAGGAAGAAATTAGCAACTGCATTCAGCACTGTACACAATAAGAGCTCATAAAAAGTGAAAATTTAGAACAGCTGTGATGAGCTGCAAGTCGTGTGAAAACAGCACCGTTCAGTTAATTCACTTCAGCGAATCAACGAATATTGGAAAAAACTATAAAATCCCTTACGGTAGCAATTCAATCATTGCTGCTTAAAAAAAAGGCAACTCCTTAACTTCACCCAATGTGGGCCATGACACCATCACATCACGCCAAGTTCCACGTGCATTGAATGCGACATTAACGATTCTCGACCAGACACGTACATGCGAGATGTTCACATGTTAAGCAAATACATCTGTGCCAGCAACTGAAGTTACGTCTTTACAACACAAAAGTCATAGTCTTCCAAAACTATAATATCGCCGGCAGATTATTTTCAGGAAATTGCAGCGGTTCCTCAGGGCACACACAATCCACCGCGATCTGTGTCAAACCTCTTGCAGTTACTTGTTGCGACACGTAATTACGTTTATGTCCACTTACTCATTTTTCTGACAATACAATTCTTTTAGCGACTTCAGTTCTTCAATGAGTGCTTTATTCTGATTTTCCAGAACGGCAACCCTGTTCTCCAAGCACTTTATGTATTCTTTCTTTTTCCGACGGCATTCCCTTGCAGCTTCCCTGGAATACACAATGGAAACGGAGCATTAGGCAAGTTCATAGACACATGTTAATTGTAGAAAGCAAAAATTACTTATATGCAATAAATATTCGAATGCGGAAGTTATCTACAACTGTCATTTATTCATTACCGCGCACTAAGCGTAAAGTAATCCAAAAAACAAATGCCAAACTTTTTTCTTATTTCAACCTCAAATTTTGAAAAAAAAATCTGGCTTGATTTCATACATTACAACAGCTTAACAAATATCTAACTTCTCAATTACAAGCCAAAAAAAGGTTGAAAGACAGCTCAAAATATTATTGCCTCCTAATGGTAATAAATTTAAATTTTAACTAACGTTTAACTGACATCCTAAGCTTTGGCTGATCGCTATTACTTAAATCATCAACATTTTAAAAGGTAATCTAAGAAACTAAATCTATTATTTCATTTAGCGTGGATTGGCACTAACGTTTCATTAATCCATTCATCTGAATCGTCAAATAAATACAACGGACATTGTTGGCAGAAATGCAAGTTGGTGCTGAACGGCTAGTAACCCAAAACGTTTCTTCATATAAACGTGTAAACGCTAGTGCATACAAATGACCTATAGCTATACCGCAACATAACTGGTAATTTTCCATAAATTTATTAGTTCATTAGCAGTTCACTACCAAAAACAAATTTAAAAAAAACTTTTGAACAAAGATTATCAAATGGGTGACTAAATTGCAATCCAATACCAAGAGTTGGCATGCAACAAAAGCTATAGTTATCGACACGAAGAGGCTAACTACTTCAATTCTATTTTTTTTTTATTTCTAGCATATTGCTAGCAGAAGAAATTTATCCAGCACCAAAGAGGCAATAATTTATAGAGTGTAGGTATAAGACTGAACAGAATAAAATAACTACAGTACTTGAAAATAATAATTGCAGTTTAAGTCCGCATTAGAATGTAGCATGCAACTTAAATTTAATTTAATGAAAAAATGGTATCCTACCTATTTTTGTATAAGTGCATGCTAAAAAAAAAAAAGAGAAATATAAATTAATATGGGGACAATCGTTACTGAGTCGACAAGAAAAAAAATTGCTTACACTAGAGCATCCACTGTTGCAATATGATAAAGGCTATTTATGAGGCTTAAGTTTTTTTTTAAAG
Source organism: Lithobius niger (assembly GCA_023313725.1). Taxonomy (NCBI): domain Eukaryota; kingdom Metazoa; phylum Arthropoda; class Chilopoda; order Lithobiomorpha; family Lithobiidae; genus Lithobius; species Lithobius niger. The sequence goes on from JAHWFP010129788.1 coordinate 21,486, forward strand.
CACTTCCAAGCCTAGCAATGATGCAATTTGAGTAGTGCAAACAATTACTACAATGTAAAGTAATGACTATGGCAATATTCCTACATATTGCACGGCTTTTAAGGTTTGGACGAGATTCTTATGCGAACTTAAATCTGCAACTACTCTACACTCTGGCCATCCCTTTTTAATTCGACAATTTCCTTTTTTCTCTTTCTTTTATCCCACTTTATGTCGGTGCTGTAGGTACAACTAGACGATAACTTTCACGGGGTTTGGCAAGAACAACTATACAACTTTTTCCCCGCTATATTATAAATGAATGGTGTGTAGGGTTGAGATCCTATTAAGGCTGCCGGCCGTCTTACACGTCCGTTGACCTTTTAAGGACCTAACGCAAGTCTGCATTACTTGCGAAGACGTCGTCAAGAAAAGTAAATTGTTAGTCACTGCTGCCTTAGTACAACAAAATCTCTTTGCAAAGAATAATATGTTCCACATTTATTTGGTTGTTTGACCCTAAGGCTAAAACAATAGCAAACATGCTTACACTTAAATGTTTTGCTACTCAAAAATTCAATGTAAAATACTGTTTGATAAAAGATTTCATCCTGCCAACAGCTGCTGTCCAATTCCTCTACAGCGATCTACAAGCATAAAACTGGTTTAGCCATGGGTTTTACCTAGCTTCTACTTCACAGAAAATGAAGCCAAAGCAAAAGAGTGAGACATAAGCAAGCTTCTGTTTATTACTATGGGTGAAAACCTATTAACTCTTTATAACAATAAACCAGTTCAGTGCTAGAAGCCGATATATATAAAATGGTGGTGGTGGTGGTGGTGGTGGCCGATATATAAGACATGGTGTTGGACAGGGGTATCAGGAATTTTCAAAAGAATGTTTAACTACATTTCAGTCTTGAGTATTATTTAGGCAGGTTATCAAACGAACATTAAAAATGTTCCTTTTACAACGCTATTTTTATTTAAGCAGTTTTCTTTTTCTTAGCTGAAGGTTGGTACTCAAGATTGTTTTGCTGCAAACTTCTTTTTACATCTTCCAATTCGCTACAAACCAGTTTTTCAGTGCCAGTATTAATCATATTTGGGAAACCTTTGCAGAGTTTTTAAAGTGACTCTTTCGACTTCATACTTGCTTCTGACAGTAGCTGTTCACTGTGCACCAGATGTAGTGTACGAGTACCAACATCGATTAACTGTGGAATTCCATGGGCCTGCAGTTCCGGTAGCGGTAACGTTAGCGGTGGCCGATTGAGCCATGGGCCATTTTCATGCGGCTAATGCACGTAATGGTGGTCAATTGAGCGGCTGACTAACTGAACACGTTGCTTAATACTGTCAACATCCATCCAGAAGCATTCGCTCGATTTCGTGAACGATAAGGTGCTAGCGCTTTATCGTACATCACCGTATTTGTTATGCCGGTACCAAAATGACAGCTTAGATAATCATTTTTTTTTTTAATGTGATTAATAGAATTCCGAGAAATTTCAGGACATTATGTGAAAAATAAGGACATTTCAGGAATATCAGGACAACTTCTACCACTGCCAGTTATAGGATTTCCTTTTTTACCTGCAAAATGAATTGTTTATAACAATAATTGTGACGTACGGCCTAACTACTTATTTTACCAATAGACAGTGTGGTCCACTTCCCTTTCAGTACAAAGCCTCGAAAAAATAAGTAAGTAAATAAAGTAAATAAATAAAACTGGTAAGAAAGTAGGACAGTGGAAATTAAACAGACAGGAGCCGAAACGGGCAATCAACCGAAACTAAACAGAAGTGCAGAAGTAAATTAAAAACGACAATCTATAGCAATTCTGTTAAAGCAGACCATGGGGTGGCTTAGGCTTGGCTGTGTAGATGTGGCTAAACTACTGGCATAACAATTTACTGATCTAAACTGTAAATTGAAAGATGTATGGGGAAGTATCGGCTTGTCAACCGAGAAGTTATATGCAACCATACTTAAAAAATCTTACCCGTAAATTACTTTAATATTAATGAAGTTCAAAATAAATTTCTTATCTCTTTCGTATTCAGTGAACGTGATAAGAAAAATTCTTATTTTAATGGAAAAAGTCATATCATAACCCGTATTGTTACATAGGATTTTTGTTGCAAGTAATGCCTAATGCTTAGTGTAGTAGACATGCCTTAGGCATTCTGGATACTTTCTAGCTGAGAGAAACAATTATGCTGGAAGATTTTTTTTTTAACTTTGCCCATTTAATTTGATTGGTTATCTTATTGAAAATACATATTTTATAAATTTATATAAAAAGTTCGTGTAAAATTATATAAATTTAACATTTATAATATAACAATAATAAAAAGAACATTTTGCCGGCCCCCCAGTGTGGCCGGCTAAAAATGGTTTCTTTTTGCCTAAAACATACTTAACCTGATAATTTAGCATTACATTGTCCTCAATGTGATGTCTCCCTGGAGGTTTTTCGGTCGTGTGTAGCCGCCTGCTTGCGTGTCCTTACTGTGCATGTGCAACGCAGTCCTCCTCTATATAATGTGAGAATATGGCCGGTTCCGGCAATTTTCTTCTCAATCTGTCAGGCGGTGACTCAAGAGGGGAGGCCGGGAGGGCCCTTGGTTAAGTATGTTTTAGGCAAAAAGAGACCATTTTTAGCCAGCCAGGCTGGGGGCCGGCAAAATGTTCTTTCTTGTTTGCGAAAACATATTAACCTGACAATTTTAGCATTATCAGCAAACCTCGTCAAACGTGATGACGGGCACCGATCTGACGGGGCGCCCCGGGATGCAAGCAGGTGTTCCCCCGAAAATATTTATTATGGTAAAAATTTGCACTTTATTCAAAACTAGGTGATTAAACAGGAATTGGATCTCTTCGTGGGGATTGGTGGCCTTGAAAAGGACCCTTGTTTTTATGAGGTTTCTTGCTTCCTTCTATTGATGGCTTGCTTCCTTCTATGGCTGGCTTGCTTCCACATGGGCTGGCTTGCTTCCATGATGGGCTGGCTTGATTCTGCTTCGTTCTGTATGTGCTTAAGGGGGTTTGACGATTGGTCCCAGCCAGTGTAGTCCTTCTCTTCACTTGACATGTTCCTCAGGTAGTGGGAGGTGAATGTTGTTGAGTGTAGCAGCCTGTAGGATTTCTTCTATTGGAATGGCATTGTCATAGGCAGTGTCGATAGTTTTTTATCCAACGGGAGGTCATTGCAGCAGAAGTTTCTCCAGTTTGAAGGTCTACAGGCAGGAAAAGTTGGTTTCTTCCTTTACGGATGTCCTTGTGTCTGGTTCAGGTGAGATAGAAGCGGAGTGCTCGGACGGGACCTAGCAGGCGTTCAGGTTCATTTCCTGTTAAGTTGGAGAGGGCTGGGAATGTGATGGGTTTTGGTGGATCGGATGGCTTTTGTGTTTTGGCACGAAAACCTGCTCTTGGGTGAAGTGTGACTGACGAAAAGTTTGGACCGAAGATGCAGTAGGCTGGGTCCACTGATAGAGCTTGGATTTCGGAGCAACGGGCAGTTGCTGCAGTGTTACGATGAAGACAGTTTTCCTGGTTAGGAGGAGAAGGGAACCGTTTTGTATCGGTTCATAAGGGCTTCTATTAGGGATTGTAGGACGATTCACAAGTCCCGTCTGCGATGAGTCTTCTCGTTGTGGGTCGTTCGTACCAAACTGGTAGTCTTCGAGTTTGGTTTTGTCTGCCACCTTGAAGAGCGAGTTTAGGGCTGAGCGGTTGACAAGAATTGTTGAACCTTTGAGGTTGTCGGTGTTCGGAAGGTCAGAGAAGAACTTTAGTAGTTCGGGCAGGGAGTGGTTCATTGGATTAATTTCCTTGCGAAACACCAAGGAAATCCAATGGACTAGTGGCCCTCGTACCTTCGGTCTGATGAGTCTTTGGAGGCTTGAAGCAGTTCGGATGACATCTTCTTGATGGATTCCAGCATTTTAAAGGAGTTTAATGAAAGTAGCCACCCGTGTAGGTTTAAGCTGATCAGGGTTGGGTGGAGATTTGAGCCCTTGTTGTGACAGAGAATCTGGAAGAGGAGGGAGGCTTCTTGGAATGTGGCTAGTAGAGACAAAAGGCGTGGAAATCATGGTGCTGACGGCCAGAAGGGGCTATGAGGAGGAAGAGGCTTTGGCATTCTTCAGTACCTGAGGAAGGAGTTTGAATCGTGGGAACAGGTCTGCGTAAGGTTGTGCCATGGATGCGTCTGGTTAAGCGCGAGACAAGCGGCTGAAGATGAAGACCTTGTCCGTCTTGAAAACCTCACTCAATTCGTGGTTCTAGGCACGAATGAGGCGAGTGTCAGTGTAGGCAGCAATGGACGTCTTAATCTTTACTTGAAACGTGGGTTATTCACAGTAGAGATGCTTGAAGAGGTGGGAGCGTCATCCGTGTGACTCTTTACACAAAACGTGGGTTACAGTCCCAGATGAGAAGAGCGTCAGTGTGGACGGCCACTGTTGTCTTGATTTTTTGCTCGAGACTTGAGGTTGGTCACGGACGAGAGAAGTCGTGAGGGGTGGAAACGGCTTCCGTCTTGACTCTTTACCCGAAACGTGTGTGTTTGCCACGAATGAGCCAAGCATCAGTGTGGACAGCAAGTTTGTTTTGGTTCCCACTAGAGACGTGGGGTCAATTACGGTCGGGGCGAGTGGCAAGAAGGGCAAAACGTCTTCTGAATTTGTCTTCACTCAAAATGTGGGTTTTGGCTACGAATGAGATGTGCATCTGTGGACAGCAACTGATGTCATGATTTTCACTTGAAACGTGGGGTCAGCCAATGTCGAGACGAATCGCAGGGCGTGTAAATGTCTTCTGATTCCACTCTATATTCCAGACGTGGGTTCTAGCCACGAATGAGACAAGTGTCAGTGGGTAGCAATTGTTGTCTCGAGCTTCACTCGAGACGAGGGGTCGGGCACAGTCGAGACGAACAGCAAGACGTGTAAATGGCTTCCGACTTCACTTCTCACTCCACACGCGAGTTCTAGCCACGAATGAGACGAGCATCAGTGTGGACCACATCTGTTATCTTGAGTTTCGCTTGAGACGTGGGGTCAGCCACTGTCGAAACTAGCAGCAGGGTGTGTAAATGGCTTCTGATGTCACTCTTTTATTTCAACGTGGGCTCAGGCCACGAATGAGACAAGCTTCAGTAGACAGCGACTGTTGTCTTGATTTTTCACTCGAGACGTAGAGTCGGGCACGGACGAGGACGAGACGAGTAGCAATTGTGACGATCTTTGCTTTCTTTGGAGAGACCTGGCGAAAGGGCTCGTGGCGGTGAAAGGACGGAGTTCTGTGACAACCTTTGTTTCATTGGAGATACCTGGAGAAGGGGTCGTGGTGGTGAAAGGACGGAGTTCAAAGATGCTCTTGCATTTAATGGAAAAATTGTGGAACAGTCCTACGTCGACGGGAGGAGTCATGATGGCTTCCCCCCCCCCTTTTTTTTTTAGTCCGGAGGTTTCTTTGAGACGAAAGGTAATCAGAAGGGTCCATGTTGTTTTGAGCGTGGTTGCCGTGGGTACTGGCCAGCTCCGAGGGACGGCGGATGTCTTTATTGTGTGGGGTGGACAACTTTGTTATCGGAATGACCTGAAATGTAAGCAAACCTGGAGGGACGATGGTGCGGAACGCAGTTGCTGAAGTTACCGGCCAGCTGGGGAAGGAGCCACGATGTCTTCCTTGAGTGTGGTGGGCTTTTCCGTTATCGGAATGAACCGAGATGAGAGCTGACCAAAGTTGCTGAAGCTGTCGCGACATGATTGTTGGTTAGAGATGACAGATAGATTCGGGGCGGT